>PVLA01005446.1:0-146451 GCA_004027455.1 Hydrochoerus hydrochaeris | reverse complement strand
CTCCTCCTCCTCCTCCTCCTCCTCTTCTTTCTTTCTTTCTTTTTTTCTTTGTCATTTTCCTCAGTTTCTTGCTGGGTCGTGAGAATTCCTCTCCTTTTGTCTGGCTTTCTCCATGTTAGATTCTAGCATCTGAGTTGTTTTCTTATCAGAGAGGCTCTCTTACCGTGCTACCACTCAGTTGGCCATTTTGGGTCAATCTTATTATTAGTATTTTTTAAATTTTACTTTATTTTATGCTTTAAGATTTTCCCTTTTAATTCTCCTCTCTTTTGGTTTCTCATGACTTTCCTCCTATTTTTCTTCCTCATTTTCTTGCCTCTTTATCTTTCTCTTGTTCTGTTTCATACTATATATATATATATATATATATATATATATATATAACAAGTACCTGTATATGAGCAAAAGAGATTAAGTATTAATATTTTCACTGAAGTGGTACTGATATAGGGAAACTAATATAACTCCCAACCTGCTACATGTCAGATATGCTGAGTTGGTGTTCCCCAGAATTGAAGAATGAATTCTAAGGAACAGTGGAGGCTCAGAGTAGGAAAATCTTATTGGGATAGCTCCTGAGAGACCAGAGGGAATGAAAAATTGGGTTGCCAGTGAACTTACTTCTCAAAGGAAGTTTTATGCTTTAAAATCACAAAGTAATTACAATGTGAGTAAGAACCATGATCAATCAATAAGATTACAAGTGTAGCCACCTAGGTAGTATTGATCCAATGGGGAAGCAGGTCTCATAGCAAGTATACATGGAAAGAACAAAGACCTTCTTTAGGAAGAGTGGATGTGGGGTCTTGATCACTCATTGAGGAGACTGATGTCTATGCAGACTTTATTGGACCAGGTGATACCAGTCATCCCTTAGTGTAGGCCTTGTCATTCTGTCTTTATCTTGAGACCCAGCCACCAGCAGATGGGCCTCTAGCCACAGTTGTAATGTGTTCTCATCTTCTACACTGACTCCCTTGAGGGTCTAACCCCGTCTGACTGCCTATAATATTTCTATCTAACTTTGCTGTCTATAACAGAACCATTTAATCACATGTTACGGTGCCCCTTAACAATATTGTGCCTAGAATATCCAAACAAAACTAATTACAAACATATTAAGAGGTCTGACAGCCTCACAGCCTCCGTCAGTCTCTCTGTACACTTCCTTCTCTTTGCATCCCTCTACACAAATATTTTTTCAAATATTAGCTTTTTACTCCAGTTTTAAAGTTAATGCTAATAGAGCTCAACTTCTTATTTTTCACCTGATGACATCTGTCTTCCCTCTTTTCTTATTGACATCCCCACTTCCTTTTCCTCTTTCCTTCCTCCCACAAAACATCCCAGATAAACCACAACTAGCAATATAATATAGTCTATAAGGGACAATAATAAAAGGGCCAAATTATCAAAACACATTTTAGTTTGTGATGTGTATGTTTTGAACTGTTGATGTTAGTAGAAATTCTTTCCTTACAATAAGGTGACTAGGGCCAATGTAATCAAGCTCAATAGTTTAAAGTAGAACATAGTTCCTCTTGACAAGTAAAGCCAAGTTCATGTCATTGAAAACTAGAATCTTACGAAAGACATCTTTATAACAACAATAAAGTTTCTAAACTCTATTTCACTTTAACACTCAGCAGACACATACACAAAAAATAAACAGAATGCTTCCAGTAACTGCCAGCACTTCAAAAGCAGACTGAAGGAGCACCATTGGAGGAAAACCAGCTCTAAGTGGCCAAATCATACAAAATGATAAAAGAAGAAGCAAATAAACATATTCAAAGATCATACAGTAAAATAATGAAATTAATATACACAGTGATAAATATGTTCGAAGAAGAGGTAAATAAAAAATTAGAAGAATTAATCAAAGCCATTCAAAACATGAATGACAAATTTACCTGAAAAATAATGTCCATGCAAAGGTAACAACAATCCCAGGAATAAAGAATTCCATTGAATATTTGAGCAACACAAGTAACTAGTGCTAGCAGAGAGTGTCAGATCTGGAAAATGAAAGTGACTCAGAAGACCATATACACAAGATCTTAAAAGCAATAAAAGAACAAAGGAAGATGACCCAGCAGCTACTAGATGATACAAAGAAGACTAAGCTAAGACTAATTAGAGATAGAGAAAAAATCAGAGGACAGGAGGCATAAAGTAAAATATCTGTTTACAGAAATCATAACAGAATAGTTTCCAAGATAGAGAATTCACCACACAGATAAGTGAGGTATACAGAACCCCAAATAATTCCAAAAAGAGAAGAAATTCTTCATGATGCTTTGTAGACAAAATCCCAGAAGTCCAAAGAAAGGGCAAAATCTTAAAAGCTAGCAGAGAAAATGCAGAACAACACTTATGAAGGTAAACCCATTAAGATTACAGCAGACTTCTCAACACAAACTTTCAAGGCCAACTGAGCTTGAAGGAAGTGATTCAAGCTCTAAAAGAAAACAACTTTCAACCCAAACTGTCACATTCAACAAAACAGACTTTCAAAACTTGATGTCCAAAGAGTACCTTTAAAAAGTTAAGACCACCAAACTACCACTCCATAATACCCTTGAGGATATCCTAGACAAAGGTGATGAAGCCAAAAATGCCAAAAGTCTGATGGAATGGACACATCACTTTGCTCAAGCAATATGAGCAATTAAAACAGGAAAATGAAAGAATCCATTTCAGAAAAATAATGCAATGACAGGAATAGTCAATATATTTCAGTAATAACTCAATATAAATGGCTTTTACTCTTCAAAGAAAAGATACAGCTTAGCAGACTGAATAAAAAAAAATCTGTTGCATTCAGGAGAATCAGCTAATCAAAGAACTCAGACTAAAAATCAAAGAATGGAAAACAATATTCCATGTACCAAGACCATAAAAGGAAGCAGGAGTAGCAATTTTAATCTGCATAAACTTAAAGCTATAACTGATCAAAGAGGCAAAGAAGGTCACTACATACTTGTCAGGGAAAGTTTCAAAGGAAAAGGTAACAGTCGTGAATATATTAACACTACTGAATATAAAAAACACCAATATAATCAAAGTAGAAGGCTTCAATACCCTATTTCACAAGTAGATCAACTAAACAAAAAAACAGCAAATGTCAGAGCTAAATTATTCCATCAAACAAATGGACTTAGGTATCTATGGAGCATTATATTGTACCACAACAGGATATATTCTTCTCAACAGTATAGAGAACTGTCCAAAGTAGAACACATGCTAGCCATTGGGTTTGGTGGCATGTGTCTGTAATCCTAGCACTTGGGAGGCTGAGGCAGGAGGATCACCATGAGTCTGAGGTCCATTTGGGCTACATAATGAGTTCAAGGCCAACCTGACTCACATAGCAAGATCCTGTCTCCTTATACATACATACATACATACATACATATGTGCATAAATACGAATCAATTTTAAAAATTAGGAGGACAATACCATTCACTGTAGCTTCAAGAAAAAGTTAAACATATTGGAATTAGTGTAACCAAGGATGTGAAAGACAGAATCTACAGTATACTTAAAAAAGGAGATGGATGAAGGCATTAGAAAATGGAAAGCTATCCCCTATTTCTGTGTAGACAGAACCAATATTGTCAAAATAGTTATACCACCAAAACTGATACTAGATTTAATGCAGTCCCAATCAAAACTCCAACAGCATTTCATTAAAAACTAGAAGAAAAATCCTAAAATTTATATGGAACTAGAAGAGAACCAGAATAGTTAAAGCAATCCTGGACAAGAAAAGCAAAGCAAGAGATACCATGTTTTCAGATCTCAAACTATATTATAAAATTACAGTGATAAAATTTCAGTGGTTCTGGCACCCAAAAGTAAATTCATAGATCAGTAGAACAGAAAAGACACAGAAACAACCTTGGGCATATTGAGTCATTGGATCTTTGACCAAATGCATGTCCTGTAGGAAACATAATTTTTTAACAAATGGTGTTGGGAAAACTGGTTACGTGCAAACAGAAGATAAAATCCATGTATCATCATGTATCATCATACATCAAAATAGAATCAAAGTGGATCAAAGACTGGATTTTAAAACAAACATTTAATCTGCTGGAAAACAAAATAGATAAAACACTTGAAGACATAGACATAGGCAAGGACTTTCTGAACAGAACCTGAATTGCACAAGAATAACATTAAGAATCAATAAATGACATTTCATCAAGTTAAAAGGCTTCTGCCCAGCAAACGAAACAACTACCAAAGTAAATACTCAACTTACCGAATGGGGAAAAAAAATTTGCCACCTACTCCTCAGGCAGAGGACAAATATCTAGAATAATAAAGATCTCAAAAAAAAAAATCAGATTCCCCATAATAAAAGACTCAATCAAAAAATGGGAAGTGGAAATGAATAGACACTTAGAAGATTAGTGCAAATTACCAATAAATACATGGAAAAATGCTCAACATCACTGACCATCAAAGAAATAGAAATTAGAACAACACTGAGATTCCCTTTTACTCCACAAAAGCTCAGTGTGGTGGTGCATGCCTGTAATCTTAGCACTCAGGAAACTGAAGCAGGAGTATTGCCAGCATGGGTAACAGAGAGAGAAAGAGAGAGAGTGCAAGGCCAGCCTGGAATTCATAGCAAGACCCTGCCTAAAAAAAAAAAAAAATCAAACATAAGAAATGCTTGTAAGCTGTGGAGGAAAAGGCACCTTTCTACATTGTTATTGGGAGTGTGAACTAGTACCACCACTATAGAAATCAGTATGGATGTTCCTCACAAAACTAAAACTAGAAATTCCATTTGAGGCTACCATTCCCCTTCCAGATATCTTCCCAGAAGAGTTAAAGACATCATATTATAGTGATGCATGCATACCTATGTTTATAGTAGCACAATTCATAATGGCTAAATTTGAAATCAGCCAACTTGTCCATCAACAGATGAATGCATAAAGAAAATGTGGTATTTATATATACTAGAACTTTATACTACTTTTCAACTACTTGCTATTAAGATGGATAATTTGATTCTTTTGTAGTAGAATGGATGTACATTGAGGATATAATTCTAAGTAAAATCATTCAGGCACAGAAATTTACATATTGCATAACTTCTCATATAGGAAACCCAAAGTATTAATAATGTAAAGAACAAAAAAAAAAACTAGAAAATAGGAAACAGGCAGATAAGACTTTAGTAAGTGAGAAAGGGATCTTGAGAGGAAGGAAGGGGGAAGGAAGAGAAGGGAAAGGGAGTAAAAAAGGTAAGATGTGTTAAGTTTGTGTGCCCCTCCTCACAGTGAGCACAATCCTCATGTACTAGAAATATACTAAAAAATAACATGTTTTCTCTTGGTGAAATTCAATTTTGAGTATTTGTGTCTTGAGTTACTTAAAATCTTTTCGTATCTCATGAAATGATTTAATGTATGGTCAGTCTTCACAAAGATAGAAGTTAATTCCCAAAACAATTGGATTTTTTCTCTTGTCAAGACTTCTCATACTTTTTTTTTGTAGCAATTACATTGCACATTTACATGTTTCTACTATATACTGAGAGGAACTTTTCTAATTTCTGAGAATTTTTATTTACTTTTTGTCTCTAGTTTTTAAGCTTGGATTTTGCACTTAGTAACCATATAGTAATATTTTGAAGGATATTTCAATTTATGTTGAGGCTCTAAAACTATTTGGTCAGATTATAGACAAATTCTTTTGCAGTGATTCTTACAACAAAAATATTCCTGATTTTTGACTGATGGTATTGTCCTATAATATCAGAATAGTAATGACATAAAAGGCTTTATTGAGACTCCTTTCTCAACTATTAGGGTAAACCAGGTATAAGGCTATGCCTCCAGTTACCTATGCTGGCCTTTCCCCAATAATATCTTATTTATAAAATGAAAACTATCATTGAATTATTGCTAAAGTCTTCTCTAGCCAGACAAATTCTCAAGCAGAAGAATTTGTCACCTGTTTTTATTTTTCCTGAGATACTTTTCTCATATCATAATGGCATGATCTTTCTGAAGTCCATCTAGCCTCTGACAAAATCTAGAAAGCCTAGCTTCACATTAAAACGAGCACATCCTTTCATGAGAAGAATTGTTATTCACTCTTGATCTCCAGTCCTTAAGCCCAGCCCTTGGCATATAGTAGATGCTCACTAATGTTTTATTTGGCTTGGATTTCATATGATGGGAAGTACTCATCTACATATAACATCTATATTTCCACCCATGAATTTGTGAAAATGAGAATTACTACAAAGTCAGCTTCCTGCCACCTTTGCTTTCTACCAACATTGAAGACCTTGAATCTGTGCTCTAGAATACTCTGAATTTGTTATGCAACATATAAATACTTTTTTCTATGTATCACAGATAATATCTGTTTATATATAGCCTTGTCTCCTGTGGACTGTAAGCTTCTTGAGGTTAGAGGCTCTTTTATTGATTTTTTTTTTGTCTCCCTCCTGTGTCCTCTGGTGTTTATTACTAATAACCACATATTGGACATTAGTTATTAAGATAATAATTACACAGAACCACATATTAGTATAGTAGCTAAGTTGTTAATTTAAAAATGCTGCCTTCGTAATACCCCTCTGCTAGAAGAAAAACACCAATAATCTAGTTGTATGTGATAGATTATATGAGATGGGAACTTAGCACCTGCTATTTATCACTACTGTATGATCAAGAACAAAGGCCAAATATAGTCACAATTGCTGCTGTAAAAATGCTAAACGGTTAAATGTGTTTTAATTGACTGTAGAAATTTATTGCTTATTTTGTTTAGATTTTATCCAATCTGACAATGTAATCACATTAGGGTGTTTATGTTATACCTTTTTTTACTTGTAGCAATAATTCCCTTCTTATATCAGTCTAATTCAGTGCTTTTGGCAGTGGTGCTTAAACCAAAGCTGACCTTGAGCCAAGATGATGAGTTGGAAAGATCCCTGGCTTTGTAATTAGTTGGACCTGGATCCCCATTAATTGAGGTAGCATATATAAAATACTGAACACTATGCCAAGCTAATGTAAGTTGCTCCATAAATAGTAGCTAATGCTTTTTTAGCTTTAAAAATGCTTTGTTAAAAATAATCATTAATTGGGGAAAGCTAAAGAAGTGAAGTCTGTTTCCTTGGAAGTATAGTTTATCAGTATATAATGCATCTTGACATGTTAGTTCTGCACAAATATACTTACCTTAAAAGGAAACTTATTTTCTGAAGCAGACCAAAGGTGAAAGACTCAACTAACTCTTTAGCAAACCTTTGTGCTTTTTTTATTTAGTAGAAAATAATAGTCCTCAGATTAGGGCATGATGTAAATGGTAGCAGCAGACATGCGATTTTGTATGTGTAAAATGGTAATGAGATTTAATGCCTTAGATATGTCCTAGGTGAGCCCAACTCGAAGGTTACATTTTCTCTAGTCAAAATAAAACCAATTATACTTGGGTTGCAAACCTATTAAGAGCATTGGTGATTATGTCTCCAAAATGCCTAGTATCTGAGACTTTGTAAATGCTCCCATAAATTGAGCCTTTTGCTTTTCTTTTTTTTGTTGTTGTTGTTGTTTTTGTTATGACATGGTCTCACTACAGTGGCCTTGAACTCATGATCCTCCTACCTCAACTTCCTGAGTGCTAGGATTATAGGTATGCACCATCACACATGGCTTTTACTGACTATCCTTATTGCTGTCATTATCTTTACATAATGATCTGTGCATTTAAAGGTGGGTTTGTCCTTTGTGCAACCTCCCAACATTTCTGTTTTTTACAAACAGATCCTTTGAATAACTATAAAAGTTCTCTTATGTATCTCAGAGCAAAAAAGCTTTATTATAGTCTGTAAGCACTGAACATTATGCTGTTCCCATCATTTTATTGTTATCTCCACTGTTTCTTCTGGTTTTCACAGCTTTGCCCTTTTATGTAAGAGATTATAGACAGATTTACTATTAGGATGTATGTTAATATTTGCAGTTTACTCATTGGCAGATTTTTAGAATCCTGTCTCTATTTTTTCTTTTCCTATAAAATTTCATCTAACTTTACTTTTCCTTATTATTTCTTCAGACTGCAACCCTAACATGGCCATCTGTGTGAATTCCAAATCCTTTCTCACTGAGTAGTTTGTAATACCCTGGACATTTTTGTTTTACTCTCTTGTCATCTTTACTTTCTCTTTCCTAGATGCACTTGGTGTGATGACTTTAATCACATTTAGACTGGCTCATGAGAAGAGAAGGTTCAGAAACAGAAATGCGCATAGGCTTTACATAGTTGTGTGATCCTTTTTATTTTATCACCTTGGAATCAACTTATATAGTATTTTTCTGAGTTCTTTAAAGAAATTAAATAAAAAGCATAGTACTTTCCATCTCACATTAGATTGATAGCCTACCAAAACCAATCCATTGTTGATACTAGTAAACAGATGCATGGGAATTGAGAAGTGTTTTAGTAGTCCAGTGATGGTTGAAACATTATACACTTTCTGGGCCTCAGTTTGCTCCAGAACAAAATGGGCATATTCCTGTTCAGTGGATTATGTGGAAACCAGGTGAATAATGTAAAGTACATGTAAAAATAATTTATTCACCATAAAACTTCTATGTGCTTTGTGATTATAAAGTAAGTGTTAATGACCTTTCATTAGTTGGGGAAAAAGACTTACTGTTGATATGTTTATTTATTGACTTATTTATGCCTGTCTTCTTCCCAAAATGATTTTTAATAGAAATCACTAATGAAGTCATTAAAGTTGTAGGTGCTATTATTGGCAAGAACATGGAAGTGAAAATAAATCTGCATAGGGAAATGTTGAAGAATGTTGAATTTGTTTGCTTCTTAGGCAATAAATATTTAAGTGGCACATCCTCCTAAGTCAAATAATATATGCAAATTGGGTTGTTGGTAGCAGACACTGATTTTTGAAAGAGATGTAATAATACACATTAGATCTAGAGAGATATTTTGTTTAATAAGGTAAAGTCTTAGGATGTAAAGATTAGACAGGATAAAGAATGAAAAATTAATTTTACTTTGAGTTCTTGAAGGAAGTATTTCAACTTACTGGGAAAAATTTTTTTATTTAATTTAAAAATAATAAGTTCTAAAAGAACAATATGTAATTTATCAACTAGTGATTTCTTACTGTTTATCTTCTTTTCTTGAAATTCTGTAATATTTCTATCCTTTTTCTGTTTTTTTCTCTTAAAATAAAAAGTAATAAGACAACAATAAAGCGAATCAAAATACTGATAAGACAATAGGAAATCTACAATAGTAGATCTACTCTATTGCATATTGTTATCTCCTAAATAGCTGCTGGGCTTTAGGCTTCCTGCCTCCTGCTGGTTGACAGGCAGAGGCTTAGCTTCCATTTTGGCCTTCCCTGATCCATGCTCCATCTATGGGGAAGAATATTTTTAAGAAAATAAAAATGTAATCAGATAGGGACTAAACTTTGCATCTTTAAGGAAGGAGCTGAGTTCTGACTTTTTTTGAAGATCACTGTTTGCCCTAAAGGCTCCTTTATCAACAACAACAACAAAAAGCTGTGAATAAAGGAGAGCGAAGAGAGTTATTTAATTCTGAGAGTCTATTCAAAAGTTTAAGTATGGGATAGAAAGTTTTGAAACTCATAATGGTTTTGATTAAAGTCCTGAAATGTTGTGACCTTATAATTGAAGTTCGTGACTTTTGACTTCCTATTTTTAAACTTAAATTTTATATGAGGACTTTATTTTTACTTCAAGAAAGTCCTAAAGAAACTTTCCTTCTGTGATTTTCCAACTTCAGTGTGGAATGGCTCCAGATCATAAAAAAAAGGAGAGAAGATATCTGAATCACTTTGTCCATTCTTTTTAAAAATATACATCTCTTTAACTTTTTCCTTTCTTTAGTCAGTATCTGATACATTTATAAAAATTGAGCATATATCCCTTAATTTTAATTCTGTGTAATATTTGGAAAACAGGAAAAGAAGGGAAATAACAGTCATTGAGTTAGAGAAAAAGAGAAACATGATTGCAGAGTGCTTTTTCTATATCAAATTCTAGATGTTAACATTTAAAATTCAGAATACCTATATTGTAACCTGCTTACAGTACAGCTTTTGTCTCTCCCTGTGCAATCTCTTGCATTAACCATGTGCTAAATGAGTATATAGTTAAGTGGACAGATAAATGAATGAACTTATAAATGCCCTCAGATTTAGAGAAAAGGAAATGAAGGGTCTGAGGAATTAAGTATATGAACAGAAGTTAGGCTTATCCATAGTCTGGCAGCTACTAACACTGTTTACATTCTTTAATATCTTACATATGTGTATTGTGAACTTGATTTTCAGCATCCAGTTCCCCTAGAAGATAAATACAATTAATTTTGATGTTGAGAATGAAATCGTTTTTGATACATTTACAGTACTGCCTTTTCATTTCTACTTTTTGCCGCATTACATCAGTGGGTGGTCACAGTTAAAGAATTCTTGTCCATAGTCTAAAGATGACCTATTGGTAGCATTATCTTACTTTTGAAAGAAATCAAGAAGTTGAACTCTAGAGTTAGATGTAGTGCTATTGCTTACCAGGTCTTTTTTCTGTATGCCAGCTCCTCACCTCTGTAAGATTTAGATTTGTCATAAGCTGGGAAATACAATACCTACCTTTATAGGACTAATGTGAAGATTGAGATAATATGTTTAGCACAATAACTGGTGGTACCAGAAAAGTGTTTGTTAAGAATTAGTTTAAAATGTGATGCTTCTGTTATTGGTGGTGTTTTTCCTACTATAGTCAGAGCAGTTGTTATTTTTACCTTTGAATACAATCATTTCTTTTTTCCATGACCCCATAAATCAAAGAATAATCATTGGAAAATAATCACAGGGGATGTATTTATATAAATGGTAGTCAGGGATTATATATTATACATTAATAAGCCTGGCTTTTTAGCATATGATATACTTTGAAGAGGGAAGATTTTCTTTATTTAAAAAAATTTCCATTTTATGCCTTTAAACACAAAATACCCGTATGCCATTTTCAGATCACTCTCCTTAGCCATTAGCTTAAAGACCAAAACAACAGAATAAAATACTTAATGAATGTATTTTCAGTCATTCTTCTCCTCTAAACTGACTAGTTTTCTCACAAAACAGTTCCTCTAATTTATGGGGGTTTTATTATGGTACAGAAACTAGGGTTCTCTGTACCATACCATTCTGAAGTTGAGGATATCATTGGGGGAAAACAGTGATTGTGAGTGGTACATTCTTTAATTTCTTTGTATTCTATATACTGAGTAGTCACCCCTGCTTCTTACTTTAGTGCATCATCTGATGAGTGTTTATAAGGTATAAATTGTTCCAGGTAAGCTACACGAGCAAATTGTTGGGCATACTTACACCTAAATTGTTTCCTAGAAAATAACTGAGCTACAATTTTGAAACTGTAGGTATTTATATGTTGAGTAGTTATATGGACCAGACCCATTGTGAAATAATCACTATCTTTAAGAATCTTATATTTGCTAGTTTCCATTTCTACCAATAATGTAGAAGTGTTCTTTTTTCTCCCCTACTTCAGTAGCCTTTGTTGTTATTTGATTTTTCAATTATTGCCACTCTTTCTGGAAAAGTGTGGAAGTTTCCCCAAAAAATAAAACTAGAAATTCCATTGACCTAAGTATCTTTCTGATAGAGTTAAAGACATCATACTATAGTCATATGTGTATAACAGTGTTAATGGCAGAATAATTCATAATAGAAAAATCTTGGAAACAGCCTATATGTCCATCACAGATAAATTGTTAAAGAAAATGTGGTATATAATGGAGTGCTTCTGTGCCATTAAGAAGTATAAACTTGAGTCATTTGAAGGTAAATGGATGGACCTTGAGACCATAATATTAAGTGAAATAAATCAGACAGACATACAAGCTTAAATAGAGCATGGTTTCTTATATGAGAAACTCAAAATATATGCAAAATAAAAGATTGATAATACTAACTAGGAAGATCTTTTTCAAATGGGAAGGGGATCAAGAGATGGGGAGGGGAGAAAAGGGAGGGAAAAGAGATTTTTAAGAAAGACTTTTTAAAAAAGGATATATAGATCTTTTGCAATTGGAAGGGGACCAAGAGATGGATAGAATAAGGAGGAGCAGTTAGGGAACATTAAAAAGTCAAGATTTGTTATATACATGTACCAACTCACCATGACAGATGTAATCACTTTGTACTGCAAACATGTACTAATTAAAAAATTAGATAAAAAGAATCTTACATTTTGCCAGGCATGATAGTGCGTGCCTATAATCCCACCATCTGGGAGGCTGAGACAGAAGAATTGCAACTTCAAGCCCAGCAACCTAGTGAGATCCTGTCTCAAAACAAAAATTCAAAAAGGACTGAGGATGTAGCTGAGTGTGAGGGCCACAAGTTCAATTCCTGGTACCACACACACACACACACACACGCACTCCTGTATTTAATGAGACAGAAAAGACACAGTATACTATAGTAAGACTGTGCTAAGGTAAACATATAGAATGTGGCATTTTTTAGAGGAATGCTTTCATTAAGCTTGGGGAGCACACAACATACAGAAGATAGTAGTCAGAGGACTTCATGGCCGTAATACATGATGGCCAAGTGGGAAGTGGCTAGGTAAGTGGGTAACAGAGGGAGGATGTAAATATTTCTATAGTAAAGCTCCCAGGCACTTTTGTTTGTGAACAGTTCAGTTCACAAACTCTGCATTGGGGAATGACCACTACTGCAGCCATCTTCCCCAAACTGATACGTGGTCATGGCTTCCTCTAGTTAATTTCCTGGTTGCAGACAGACCTGTACACACTTGCCATGAAGTTTTTTTATGTGCTTTTTAGTACTTTACAGTATTATTAAATCCATCATGGCTCCAAAGAAAGTACAGAGTAGAAATGAAGTAGTAATGAAGATGACAAGAATGTGTAAAGTGGTAATGAAGACAACAATGATAAGAAGGTTTTGAAAAAAAGAACTGTGCATTAAAGAAAGAGATTCTAGAAAAGCATGAGCATGGTATTCATCTGACCTCAGAATACAAGATGGCAAAGTCCACATTTGTGAGTAGTTTGAACAATAAAGAAGCCATCAAAGGATCTAGTGTGGCAAAAGGAGTAACAGTGTTAACTAAGCAGAGGACACAAATGCTGGAAAAGGTGGAAAAACTTTTGTTACTGTGATTGAATGAGAGACAGCTGGCAGGTGATAGCATAGTGAAGCTATGATCTGTCAAAAAGCCAGGCAAGTGCACAGTGATTTATTGCAATAAAACCCCTCTTTAAATGCAGCAAGTGAACTTAAAGCCAATAGAGGGTGGCTTGATAAATTATGCAAGAATAGTAGCATCCACAGTGTGGTAAGACATGGATGGTAAGGCTTCTAGTTCTGACAAGGCCACTGCAGAAGCATACAAGAAAGAATTTGCAGAATTCATGAAGGCAGGAGGATATGTCACTATACAAGTGTTCAACTTCATGAAACCAGGCTCTTTTGGAAGATGCCAAATAGAATTTATTTCACATAGGAGGACAAGGCATTGCCTAGGCACAAGACCATGAAGAACAGATTGATCCTTTTCCTGTGTGCAACCACAAGCAAATATTAAGCCATGACTGATGTACCATTCCCAGATCCCTCACTCATCAAAGGAACAAGAATGGGAATAAAGCTAGGCTGTCTGTGGAAGGCCAATGCAAAATTGCCTGGGTTCACAAGGCAGTTTTTCATAGAGTGGCTGCATCAGGTTTTTGTACCCACCATTAAGAAATATCTTTCTGACGGCAACTACCTCAAAGATGCCTTCTTTTGAGGCAGAGTGCCCTGGCACACCCTCCAGCCATGGTGGATGAATGGATGCCAAGTATGACTTCATAAAGGTCAAGTTTCTTTTGTTCAACATAACACCTTTTCTGTAACCCACAGACCACAAAATGATCTGCAGTTTCAAGAAGTTGTATACAAAGGTGCTGTTCACCAGCTATTTTAATGTCACTGAAGAGATGTCCTTGGCTCTGAAAGAGTTTTGACAGAAATGTTTCAGTGTTTTCTACTGTATCAACCTCATTGACAAGGAGTAGGAAGATGTCATGCATTGGACCTTAAACTCAGCCTGGAGGAAACTGTGGCCAAAATGTGTCACTGAACATGACTGAAACACAGACAGTGGAGGAGATTGTGTCCATGGGCAAGAATATGGGTCTGGACATCGATGGTGAGAAGGCATGGAGAAGCTTGTTGAGGACCATAAGGAGCTGGCAGTGGTAGAACTTGATGAACTGCAGAGTGAGCAGCAGAAGGCACTTGTTGAGGAGCATTCTGCTGAAGAAGGGGAAAACAGGGAGGAGGTTGGCAGTGATGGGATTAAAACCCATTATGAAAAAATGGAATGAGTACCAGGACTTCAAGAAACACCACCCCAATATAGCTGTAATGAACAGAGTGTTGAATCTAATGAATGACAACTTGGTTTCTCATTTCCAGAAGGTTATGTAGTGCAGGAAAAAAAAAGTGATGTTAGATTTTTCATCAAAATTTTCATCAATACAAAAAAGAGAGGAAAGCCCTAAAGGAGATCTGCCTGATGTCCTCATGGAGAAGGCGTCTCCCTCCAAACAATAACTTCTTCCCCACCCACCTTCTTGTCCTCCATGCTAGAAGATGCATCAAGCAAGGTTAGTGTTCTCTCTCTTCATACTGTACTGTACTGTACTGCACTTTGTTTTATATTTTTGTGTTTAAAAAATACATGTTAATATGGTGTATTTCTTTTAGTGATTCACCTATGTTGAACCATTTCTGCATCCCTGGGATGCATCCTACTTGGTCATGGTGTATAATCTTGCTGATTTTCTGGATTCTCTTTGCCAGTATCTTGTTGAGTTTTGCATCTGTGTTCATTAGGAAGATTGGCCTGTAGTTCTCCTTTTTTAGTTGGGTCCTCTTGTTTTGGTATCAGTATAATACTTGCTTCCAGGAATGATTTTGGGAGCTTTGTTTCCCTTTTGTTCCAGTAAAGAGTTTGATAAGTAATGGCATTGCATCTTCTCTAAATTTCTTGTAGAATTCAGCAGTAGCAGTGAACCATGATCATCTCAATAGATGCAGAAAAAGTATTGATAAAGTTCAACACCCATTCATGATAAAAACACTATAGAAAATTAGAATAGATGGTCTTTACCTCAATCTGATAAAAGCCATTTATGACAAACTAGCAGCCAACATCATATAAATGGTCAGAAACTGAAAGCTTTCTTTCTAAAATTGGGAACAAGATAAAGATGTCCATTATCATCACTTCTATTCAATCTAGTTCTGAAAAGATTAGCTAGAATATTTAGACAAGAGAAAGAAATAAAAGGAATAAAGATAGGAAAAGAAGAAGTTAAATTATCTTTATTTGCAGATGACATGATACTCTACAAAGAAGACCCCAAAAACTCCACCAAAAGAATTCCACATTTAATAACCAAATTCAGTCACATAACTGGGTACAAAGTTAGCACTTAAAAGTCAACAGCATTCCTATACACAAATAACTCACTGAGACAGAAATCACACTTTCACAATAGCATCAAAAAATGAAGTATTTAGGAATCAATCTAACAAAGGAAGTAAAAGATCTCTACATTGAAAACTACAGTACTCTGATAAAGGAGATAGAAGAGGATATCAGAAAATGAGCTATCCCTTGCTCATGGGTAGGAAGAATCAACATAGTTAAAATTACCATACTCCCAAAATTGTTATGCAGGATTAATATAATCCCAATCAAAATACCATTAGCATACCTCACAGATCTAGAGAAAGCATTCCTATTAAAATGCATGTATTTTCAGAATTAATTAACAGAATTAATTGAGTATATTACAGAATTAATTACATTGAACTTTATGGGAAGATTTGATTCAGTTTGTGACCATAGTCCATTTGAAACCACATTCAGATGAATCAAAACAGATTAACCTTATGTACATTGAACCTTATGAAAAAAGTTGATTCAGTTTTCAATCAGTTCGGTTCACAACCAAAATCATGGAATGAATTCAGTCCATGAACCTAGTACCATTGTACTTTGAGAGAGCAATATGTTTGGGAAACTTTAAGGAAAGTACGCATAGAAATATTGGGCATTAGGAAGGAAGGAAATTTTTTTCCAGTTATAACCTTGCACTAAATTAGAGCATCTGTTTTATGAGAAAAAATAATCATTTCAGAGGAGGAAAATGATTGAAAACATATTCACTAAACTAAGTATTTTATTCTGTTGACTTGGTCAGTTTCAGTAAAAACTCTTAAGCCTAATCCATTTGGGGCATATATTCATTTTTATTATTACTTCTTTGTAATTTGGAAAAATATCTTCACAATCCTCATATGATTTGCAATACAGGTTCTATGATATGAGATGGGGAGGTTTTTTTAATTCTAGTATGATTTTCTGTAATATACTCAAAGAAATGTTTTAGATGTTGGGGAATCAGGAAATACTACAAGACTGCTAAAATATTGCTAATCATTGAAGCTCATTAATATAGTTTCATGTATATTTTTGACCATCTGTATTATTAATTTAAAAAGGGAACATTAAAAGAAGTTTTTCTAAGAAACCTTTAAAAAATACCCATGCTCAAGCCCATCTGAAACAGTTAAATCTGAATTTCTTAGGTAAGACCCATTTATCTTTTATTTTTTGTTTTCATTTAAATTTAAAATCATTCTAGTATAAGCCTTGTTGTTCCCAGTTTTAGAAGATAGACAAAGCCCCAATTATTCTTATGTTAAAATGAGACAGAGACTCAGGAAGGCAAGGCGATTTTTTAAAAAGCCACACAGAACACAGTAAGTCAACTTTATATTCTGATGTTCAACATATTATACCACTTTTTCTCTTAGAACTATGCTATCTTGAAGGTGTCTTAATCCTTACAACTCTATTCTAGAGCATTCCTAGTTCCTATCATTTCTCACACTTGTGATAAGTACTTAATACAAACCATAAATCTTCCCAAATTACTTTTTATGAAGTGATGTTTATAATTCAGCCTGACATTTTTTTTTTCAGCCTGTATGAAAGAAAGCAAGCACAGAATAAGTAGACTATAAGCAGTATAAACAACTATAAGAAGTGCCTCTTTGAAAGAAAAGATGCTGATAACTTTTCTAATGCCCTGTGTGCTGGGCAGTAAATCTACATGCAGATAAAGATTCTGGTAGCAAATTATAACTCTTATCATAACTCCTAGTTTCTTCTTAACTTTCCTAAGTAGTAATTCATAACATAGTTTGAATTGACTTACTGTTATTGATTCCTGTATTCATTTAAATGAAAAAGGAAATCTTGCCTTTGCAAGGGAAATATGGTTATCAGATGCTTTCTTTCTCATAGAATAAAAGGATCTTGCAGGATATAAACTGTGAGAATGACAGTTAAATTGACATGGTGAAGGTTAATGCTTGCTTGTTTGCTGCATTGATGTTGGCAGTTCCAATCACTTGTCAGTATGTTCCTATAATACATGCAGTATGTCTTCATTAGAAAGGCATATAGCAGTTTCAGGTTTCTGGATGAGCCTGTGGCCAGGCCATAATTAACCTTTTGAACTTGGAATTGTAAAAGAATGTACTATTGGCTTAGGTTATCAATTATGGTCAGAAGCACGTGATACTCAAAAGTGTTATTGGTGATGGATATTATAATTTACTCATTTTCCCATTGTGATTAGAAAATACCAAAGGTTACATGGCAAAGTGTGTTTGGGTTTTTGGAAGGGGTGGGGTATGTCTTTGTATTTGTTCTTGTTTTCTTTTGTTTTTTGCTTTTGAAAGGAGAAATTGTTGTAAGCTAGATACCTTACCAAATAGCTGTATAACTAACAGGGCTTTTGCTCCTGTTGGGCTTTTTTAATGGTAGTTTTCAGTGTTATTTTCTATTTCTTAAGTGTGAAACAGTGCAGCTGATAAGGAGACTTAGAATTATGTGATATGTTAAATTATTTTTTAAAAGTCTCATACATAGTATATCAACATAACTTTAAAGGATGGCATTTCAGGTAAAATTGTATAATTGTTACATTTTTTAAAGATAATTGTGTAAATTAAGTTCTTTGTCTTAACTATATTTCTGTTTATTCAGTGTTGACATTTTAGTTTTGGAAACAGCTTTTGTTTAAATAATTAATATGTCATAGAAGTTATATCTAAAAATTTGCATGTAGGTTTTATTTATAATTTTAATGCATGGAAGTCTGACTGTAGTTTTGAAATTATCTGTGGATTTGGCTTCAAAGAACTTTAAATTAATTATGTGTAGAAAGAAAATGTTTATTGCAATATTTTTATAATAGTGATAAATTTAAAACAACATAAATGTTCAACCCCGAGACATTGTTGAGTATGTTGTATACATCCATTTGTAGAAATAATGTAGCCATTAACACAATGATAGAATGGAATTTGAATAATAAGGAAATATTATTTTGAATTTTAAAAAGTAGTCTAAACACTACATATTTAAAGTTGAATGGAGGGTTATTTAGGAAAGACTGGACGGTAATAACTAGAATGTGAGTAGTTGTTACCTTTAGGTGGTCATATGTATTATATGCCTTTTTAAATACATTTTATCATATAAAATACTATTTATATAAATTGTATTTAGAAATATGATAAAAATTTTCTGATTATTCCTGTTACCAGCAATTTTAGATTAAAATTTAATTATGTATTTCTAAAAATAGTGTGTTTTCTAATCTGTTCATTGTCATAACATAGTTTTTAAGGCCTGCTGCTTGATTCAAATTCAGATTCATCTATTAGTTCCTATCCATGTGATTTTGAACAAGTGTCTGTGCCTCTTTATGTTTTAGTTCTTTCATTTATACAATGAGCATAATAGAGAACCTATTTTGTAGGGTTGGTGTGAAATTAAATTACTATATGTGGATTTTTTAAAAAAATGAACACATAATTACATAATTTCCTGAGTGCTGCCAGCTTGCTGTCTCTCTTCTGTGCATAACCCTTCAGTGTTATAGCACAGCACATAGCCTGTTGCTTCATTGCTTGCTTTTCTTCAGCTCTTTAACTTTCACATCTGTCTTCCTTTTCCATAACTCCCTATGTATGTCTCATGAGCTCCATAAGAGAAGCAAAAAGTTTGTTCCTCTGCCTTTCATAGGTTTTTTTAACCTGTGGCACTATAAATTAGACTACCAAAACCAGCAAGAAAAACGCACAGAAGGGCTGGGGATTTAGCTCAGTGGCTTACGTGCCTGCCTAGCAAGCACGAGGTCATGAGTTCAATCCCCGGTACCAAAAAAAAAAAGAAAGAAAAGAAAAAAAGGCACAGAAATTTTATTTAGTAATTGTTATATATACATGGAAGCAATGACAAGAAAAATAAAGATCCAGAGAAGCAGTCAAGACCAAAAACTTACAAACTAAATTAGACATAGCATGGTAAATAGTGGAAACATTGTAAGGCAAACAGGTTTAAGACACTAGCAGTTAATTGGAGAAAGGTGGCTCAGAATAAAAGGGTTAGTTTAACAAGGTTTGTTTGTAAATTTTTGTCTGCACCTGGTGCCCATGTCTCTGGTGATAAAAATGTTTTCCTTCTGGTACAGGGCTGTTACCTTTCATATAAGCATTTGATCTGCTTTCAGGAAGAAAAAAATGTAAGAATGCTCTTTATCATCTGCTCTTTATAAAGTGTCTTTAAATAAAAATAATTCTTAAGCCGGAAATAGTGGTGCACTCCTGTAATCCCAGCACTTGGGAGGCTGAGGCAGGCAGATTGTTGCAAATTCGAGTGAGCCCAAGGCCAACCTAGACCACATAGCGAAACCCAGTCTAAAAAGACCAAAAAGGTCAGGCGGGGGGGAGGCTAGAATTTAGCTCATCAACATAAGCGCCTGCTTGGCAAGCGCAAGGTCATGAGTTCGATCCCTGGTTCCAAAAAAAAAAACCTAATTCTTATACCAAAATAGCCTGTTGTGGGGTGACATAGTCTGTTACCCTTCACTTCTTTCAAACTTTTGTTTAAGACTTACCATTTACCTTTGTCCCAACCAGCTCTCTAAATAAACAGTATTCTTACCACAATCACAAAGTGAAAGATGTAGCTGTCATTTTGCCTCTTCCTCGGTGTTCTTAAATTGTCTTAAAAACGTTTGGGTTTTTTTCCTTCCTTTTGCCACAATTCAGGCCATCTTTTTTTTTTTTCCTCCTTTCTTTGGTTCTTTTTCTTCCCTCCCACACTCCCTTTCATTCCTTCTTTCCTAACATTGTTACGATCAAACCCAGGGAACTATACAAGCACTCAACCACTGAGCAGTGTCCCCAGCTGCCTGTCTTTATTTTTCCATCTAACTCTTAATGAGTCCCTCCAATTCCAGTTTTGACTTTCCAGTCCCCAGCATGCAGGACAGAGCTGCTAGGACATTCTTTCAAAAATGTCACTAGTTCAGTGATTCCTCAGGCTTTCAAGATTAAAATCAAGACCTCCAGGACAAGTTCAAGAGCAGGGTCTCTAGAGTATCATTCGTAAATACTACAGGTAATACATATAATGTAATTTCACTTCACATTAGCTCCCCTGATTTATTTAAAATTGTTTTAATATGCTATGGTCATTCACTACTTCTCTGCTCTCACGTATGCTCTTCTTTTTTTCTGTTTTTCTTCAGTGTCCCTTGGCGTTAGGTATTTCTTCAAATTAGCTTAATACAAAGTACAAAATTTATGGCACTCTATAGTAATTGTTTGCTTTTCTCTGGTTTAAGTTGTGAACCCCTTATGCTTAGGGACTACACTTTATTCATCTCTGTATTTAGTGCCTAGGAATAACATATAACTTTAATAAACACTGAAAGAAAGAGTAAACTTGGGAAAGCAAGATAATCCATTCTAAGAGCTTAGCATTGAGGTATGATTGCAAAATGTGACAAATGTTTAAATTTTAAGCATGTAGTACACTAAGAAACATTACCATTAACACATTCCCACCAGCTTGAACCATTGACGGTTCAGGCTTAACTGTCTCATTGGCCAGCTTGTACCACTGGTGGTACAAACATATATAATCACTTTAACTGGTCTTTTTTGCTAATAAAATTTTTTAAAGTTTCTAAATGGATCAATTCTTATTGGTTGCTTGAATTTGAATAATTACTGCCCAAATATAAAAATTAATACTATTCATACCAATTACAAAATTTTATAATAAATTTATTTCATAAAATTAAAACAAATTTATTTATATTGATGAATTTCTTGAAAACATTTTATTCATAAAGGCAGCTGATTTGTGCAAAGTATGCAAAACATCTTAATGTGGGGGGTTTTTTTGCAGCCCCAGATGTACTAAGTTTCTCAGATTTTCAATAACATTCTCTAGATCACTTGCATGCATTTCTTGCTGATCCTAAATAAGCTTCTATAAAATGAATTTTTTTAAGTAATTTGTGCCCATGGCATTTCTTCACTAGTTAATAGTTGATCAATAATTAATTCTCTAAATTTCAGCATGGAACTCTTACAAGTATGTCATTACTGGTGTATATAACATGCATTAACAATTGCTGTACCACAAATTAGCTGTATTACAATTTTTATAGCATTTTAATGTTTTCCTTAAGGAACTATATAATATGATGACATCTAGTCTGCTAAATCAACCCCTTTGTTTGCATTATTGTAATCAAAGATGAAGTCAGGTTTTGTATTTCCAGATTTTCCGTTGATCAGTGTACAGTGCATGTATGGTTTTTATACATCATTGACATACAAACAGCTCTTTTTTCAGTCCATTTAACAAATTTTACATCAGAATGATTTTCAAAGTTTATTATTTTTGCCACACTTTTGGCTTTGTCTTTGCTTGTACTGTTAAAAATTCTCATTTTGGCTTTATTGTGCTGCATAAGTATTTCTCTTTGTAAAAGTTCTTGTGCTAGAGTATATACTCAAGTAATTACTGTCTTTATATAATGTGCAGTGTTCAAATAATGTGCAGCGTTCATTAATTTCAAAACCACATCATACAAACTCCTATGCATTGAAGGGTTTGCACTGTTTTTGGCATAGACATATAAATCATAGGTATATCCATTAGACAAACATAGTTAATTTTATCTTCTATTTGTATCATTTTCCTCTCATGTGTGGGCAGAAACATCCTCCCCATAAAATCATGCTTTCATCTATTGCTACATTTTTTCCAGTTTTTTTTCACTTGAATGCACTAATAATTTCTTCCATGATTTTTCTAAATTTATTCAAACAGTCCTTGATTCTGCATGTGGTATGGTGTCAGAAAAATGTAAACAGTTCAAAACAGCCAACAAATGATGGCACAGCATGACATTCTTTATAAGTCCACTGGCATATTTAGCAAACCCATCTACACCAGTCCGAGGTCCCTACCCAGATGCCACTTATAGGGAACCAGCCCACTCCAGTCTCTTCCCATCCAGGTGCCACTTATAGGGACCTAGACCTGATAGTTTGTCCCCTGACCTGGGGGCAAATGAGATTGAAAGAGACAGTCAGTTTTTAGCATGCCGGCACCAGGGGACTGTCACCTCTACTAGGCATAGGAGCCCTGAGTGTCTGTGTCATTCTACTTTTATTCACTCAGACACAGGTACAAGTAATCAAAGTAACACAAATTCATTTGTCTTCTATTATCCAGTAGTATATGTCTAGGGAAGCAACTTGATCTCTGCTGCATTGACTTTTCCCTAAAGCCGGAAATGCACCATGATCCCTGCATGTTACAAAAAAGCACAACATGCTGCCTTTCTCCTTTGTGCTCACAAAGGAAGTCAGTTAGGCCTCAGTTCCTCTTAACTGGTCTCCCATGGGCATACGTATTATTTTCAGGCCAGTATACTCTATTATATGTTAATGGCATATTCCCACAATTAATAGTATACCTGTAAAAATTTTCACCTCATAGATTATAACACACTTCCACATTGCTGATGTTTTCTTCTTTTTGCACTAAAATCATATTGTATGGTATATCTGTTTCTTCAACTATAATTTCAAGGGTACTGTCAGACACAAATAATTTATAGAATGAAAAAGGATCACTGAAATTAATATTTCTTATTAGAAGTTCTGCATTTCACAGTTCCCTATGCTCATGTTCTGTCATGTTTCTATTATTGGCTGCCATTCTTTCTCTTGATCTTCTACATATGTATCCAGATCCACACTATCTTCATTGAATGTTTTAGCCACAAGATTACATTAATCTAACTGTAATGCATCTTCATCTGAAGAGTAAGAGATAGCTCATGACCTTTTCCTCTGATGAGATATAAATACAGATTTTTTTTTTGGATGAATCATTCATTTTCTGTGTTTTGACACTCTAATGGGAAAAGATTTTTAAAAATTAAAATACTATAAAATTGAAAAATGAAAGGCTGGGGATTTAGCTCAGTGGTGCTGTCTGGCAAGTGCGAGGTCATGACTTCAATCCCCAGTACCAAAAAAAAAAAAAAAAAAAAAGAAGAAGAAGAAGAAGACTGAATAGGTTATAATATACAAAAATTATGCACTATTTACAAACAAAATTTCTGAATGAAAATGAAAATTTCTGAATGAAAATTATGCACTATTTACAAACAAAAATTCTGAATGAAAATGAGAAGAACCACCAAGGAACAACAAAGGAATAATAAAAGAAAAATTTATCACTGAGAGTAGTAGTATTACAGCCATTAAATAACAACTGCTTTTGTTTTGGCATCTAATGTTAACAAAAGAGCACACACAGATTAGCATAGCCACCCAGCAGCAAGACTTACAAATTACAAATCCTTAGTGAATGTGTTAATCCCCCTAAAAATATTACCCCATGGTTCAAACCCACCATTCTTGCCACTTTCTGAAGCACTTCTGAAAGTCCTCTTTTGTGAATATCTTTAGTTGCAGTGCCTTGATGTCTTGAATCAATTTTAAACACTTCTTTCGTGGTCATTTTGACTTTGGGGAAGAGCCAGCAGTCATACAGTGCCAGATCCACTGATAAGATGAATGAAGATGGTAACCAGCTCACCGAGAGGCAGTGGCCAACCCTGCCCCCGTGTGCACACCAGCCACCATTGGGGATGCTTCTTGCCAGTAACGAGCTGAGGTCCAGAAGGCTGCAGCCTGCCCTGCCTCTGTGCATACACTAGCTGCCATTGGGGAGGTAACCTGCCATTGGTTCCTGCAGGTAACCAGCTCAGTCTGGGAGGCAACAGCCAGCCCTGCCCCTGCATGCACACCAGCCAGCATCAGGGATGCTTTCCACTGGTGACCAGCAGAGGTCCAGGAGTCAGTGGCCAGCCCTGCTTCTACCTGCATACCAGCCACCATCGGGGATGCTTCCTGCTGCTAACTACCTCAGGTCTGTGAGGGCATGGCCAGCCCTGCCCACATGCACACACCAGCTGCCATCAGGGATGCTTCTTGCCTCCAGTAGCCAGCCAAGACTGGGAAAAGCACACCACCAGCACACCCAGTGATCATTATTGGATATCCCATAGCCAGCACTGGCCAGGAGAACCAAACAGTCGTGCTTCAGAGAAAGTATAGCCAATGCAGGAAGTGCCTGGGACCCCACAACCTGCTTGTCCAGAAGAACCCAGGAAAATATAAGGATAAAGAAGCAAAAGACAATCTTGGACCTCCATCCCATGCAGAGCAAGTCCAGGAGATGTAAACATGGAAGAAATTGGGAATCACATACCTGAAGTTTCTGAAGTAATGGCACCTAAAGTAAAGAAACAACTTCATGAGGCTAAAAAAGAAATTAGATGAGAAATGTTATCTCAGGTAAAAGAAGAAATGAAAAACATAATGGAAGAATTGCTTAACATCTCTAAAGAAGACATAGATTAAAAAATAGAGGAACATAGGAAGATGAGGGAAACTGAATGAACAATATAAGGATTTAGAGTGTATGAGGCAGATTCAAACAAATGTCCAGGAAATTAAAAACTCCATGGAAAGCTGGCAAAATCACTTGAAAGAAACTGAAGATAGACTTTCAAAACTTGAAGATAGGTTTGCAGCTAGCAGTCACAAAAGGAAAGATCTCTTAAAAATAACAAGGAACTGGGAAATAACAATTCAGTGGCTGCAAGATGTTGCAAAGAAAAATATTTTAAGAATAATGTCCAAGAAAAAGCAGGTGTCAACACAAATGACATAAAAAGTCTATTTACAGAAGTAATAGCAGAAAACTTCCCAAGTATGGGAAAAAGACCTGACATACAAATAAGTGAGGCATATAGAACTCCAGCTAGCTATAACCAAAATAAATATACACCCAGACATATAATAATCAAGATCCCAGAAATTCAGCACAAGAACAGAATAGTAAAAACTGTTAAAGAAAAGAAGCAGACCACCTCTAAAGGAAAGCTCATCAGAATCATGAAAGACTTCAAGTCAAGAAGAGGTTGGAGAGAAATATTTCAAGTGCAAAAAAAAACAACTTCCAACCCAGATTGTTGTACCCTGAAAACCTGTCTTTCAAAATTAATGGAGAAACAAGATAGTACCATGACAAAGAACAGCTGAAATAATTCATGACCACCAAACCAACTCTACAAAGAATACTGAAAGACATTCTAGAGAGAGATAAAAATGACCATAGTTCCAGAAACAGCAGCAGAGGAAGATCACCAAGCAGGGCAGACAGTTTAATGGAGGGGAAAAGTAGGCATCCAACAGCAGAAAAATAGCATGGCAGAGATGAGCCAGTGCATATTGGCAATAACCATTAATGTAAATGGCCTCAATTCACCAATGAAAAAAAGCACAGGCACAGTGGATCAGAAAATGGGATCCATCAATATGCTTTATACAAGAAACAAATTTAACTTGAAAGAAAGTTGATAGACCGAAAGACAAAGGAGAGAAAACAATGATCTATGTGACAGGAAACCAGAAAAAAATAGGGGTAGCTTGCCAGTCAACTGCAGAATAGTTAAAGATATGGCATTTTTATACAATGGAAAGTTAGTCAGATATAGAGAAAGATAACCTCAAGGCTTTTGTTGGTAAATGGATACAACTTGAAGTCATAGGTGAAATGGTTCAGTCACATGAGTGAACATTGTGTTGTCTTCCTAGTATAAAAAACTGAAGAAGTTAAGGGGATCCAAAATGTACAATAGAAGGGGAGGCCACTGTTAATTTATTATCATGTTTTGAAAATCTGTGTTGTTTTCACTGTTCTGTTTGGTTTGGTTTTATTCAGTTTTGTTTTGTTTTTTTGATTTGATTATATTCGTTAGCATGAGCAGTTATTTCAGAGATAACAAAATATATTA
Source organism: Hydrochoerus hydrochaeris (assembly GCA_004027455.1). Classification (NCBI taxonomy): domain Eukaryota; kingdom Metazoa; phylum Chordata; class Mammalia; order Rodentia; family Hydrochaeridae; genus Hydrochoerus; species Hydrochoerus hydrochaeris. The sequence continues at coordinate 120,042 of PVLA01005446.1, read as the reverse complement.
TGGTAGCCTTTATTGATTTCCTATTATGTTGTTTCAAAGCCCTGTATTGCTTTTATTGTTTTGCTTTGATTGATTTTATTCTGTTGTTTTGTTTGATTTTATTATGTCTGATGGTATGTGAAGTTGTTTTGAAAATAACAACGTTATGGTAGTCATTATTGATTTTTTTAAAATCTTGGTTTGAAGTCCTGTATCACATTCATTGTTTTGTTTTGATTGACCCTATTCTATTTATTTCACTTGGTTTTATTCTCTTCAAAAAAAAAAAAAAGACGATTTAGGACACACAGTAATGTTTTACAAGCTTACCTTTCTATTGGATGGTGTTTGGCAGCAGCATTTACCATATTTTGAATGCACCTAGTAAAGACACTCACAAAAGAGGACTTCCACAACTGTGTAAGAAAGTGGCAAGAAAGATAAGCATGCTCCAGGTGAGGGGAAATATTTAACGGGAGATTAATGGCAATCTATCCTCTATTGTAATAGATATTTTTAATTTAAGTATTAACTCTTGGAGTTTTCAAGAACCTTTGTGCCATGTACTGTCACAACTGATTGAATGTAGAAGCTGATGTGAAACTTCAGCTGTTTCTGTATCTCTTAAACCAGATATTAAAGAGTTTTATAAAAGTACAAAATAAGCATTAAATTTTGTTTTCAGGTGTGTTCCAGATTGTGATACTCATTAGCAGCACATCGAAAAAATGACTGATTTCATCAAATTTTAAAAGATGTCCATATCACTTTAAAACAATAAGTATTTTAATATTAACTCATGTTATTATTCAGAATCATTGTTTACCATTTGGGGTAAATTATCTCATTTACTTCATATAATAGTTCCTTTAAGGTAGATGATACAATTTAACTCATTTTCATTTTGCAGGAGGAAACTGAGGGCTAGATAAATTGGAGATATCTTCCTTTCAAACAGGTCATAAGAGAAAGACCAGGAACAGGGATTCAGATAGAAGCACTCTCAATCTAAATCTGGAATTTTAACTTATATCCCAACAAGTCTCAAAAATGAGATCCCCACTTGGTATTGGGGTCAAAACTACTTTCAAAACAATGGTAGGACAGTGTTTACAATTTTTACTTTTATAATCAGTTGTACGATGGGGTTTTCAAGAGGCTTCATGCTATGTGATGTCATAACTGATTGAGTATAGAAGCTGATGTAAAACTTCAGCTGTTTCCATATTTCTTGATTTTTTTTTATTTAAAGAGAAAAAAAACATGTAAAGGGTAGAGATAATACAGAATTTTAAAAAAAAGATAAACAGTAAGAAATCATTAGTTGATAAATTGCATATTGTCCTCTTAGAAATAGTTGTTCAAGCTACAAAATTAAAGCATACAAAGTAGATACTCAAACAGTGAGACTGTACACAGCTACGCATGCATGAGTCTCTACATGTATTTCTATAAACTTAAAGCTTTAAAATCTTACTGAGATAAAGTAAATAATACCTAAATAAATATCATGTCTGAGGATTTGAACACTCCTTTTTTTTTTTAAATTTAAAGAGAAACAAAAGCATATAAAGTGTAGAGGTAATACAGAATTCAAAAAAAAAAGATAAAAATAAGAAATCACTAGTTGATAAATTACATATTGTCGTCTTAGAAATAGTTGCTCAAGTTACAAAATTAAAGCATACAAAGTAGATAGTCAAACAGTAAGAGTGTAAACAGCTATGCATGCATAAATCTCTGCATGTATTTCTATACTTTCTGTACTACAGGGAAAAAACAAAACTTAGCAAGACAAAACAAAACAAATTCCTATAAAAACATGAAACCAAAAAGTCGTATAAAACCACAATACAAGGTGATCTATTTGATTACTGTGTTGTTTCTTATGATCTTCAATACAATGCCTATATCATCAGGCAAAATTAAATATAGCATTATAATTGAGTATAGCAGTAAATAATAATAGTAGTAAAAATACAACATGGTAGACAGTATAAAACTTCAAAGGCAGGTAATAAACCAGAGTGGATATTCTAGTGGATCTTGTCATCTTAAGTGCAGTTGCCTATACTCTCAGACTTGATACTATCAATCATAATAGCTTGGAATAAAATCTGTCAATACAAAACTGCGATCCAACAAACCAGGTTCGATTATGATCAATCATGGTAAAACAGTATAGGTTTTATAGAGCTTTAGATTAACTTAATAGGAAATTAAGGGTGATTACCATACTATATCCTGTTATTTTGGGGATTACTGTCTGTGCCCTCAAATCTAGTACAGGTAGAATGACTGGAATAGAATATAATACATCTAAGCAGAGTAGTGTGAGTAATGTGGGTTTTAAATGCTGGTGCACTATCAACAACACAGCGTATCAAGGCCATCTATGTTAGTTTCTAGTTATCCTTATCTGCCTCATTTCTGCTATGCTATTTTTCTGCCTGTTTGTCTAGTTTTCTCCTTCATTCTACTGCCTGCCCCACTCATTGAGGCCTTTCTGCTACTGTTCCTAGGGTTGGATTGGTTCTCACAAACTCCCCCAGTTCCTCTTTGTCATGGAAGCATCTTGTTTCTCTATCAACTTCTAGTGACAGTTTTGCAGGGTACATCAATCTGGGTTGGAGGTTATTCTCTTTGAGGACTTTGAATACTTCACTCCAAGCTCCTCTTGATCTGATGGTCTATGTCAAGAAGTCAGCTGTGATCCTGATGGGCTTACCTTTACAGGTAATCTGTTTCTTTTCTCTGACATCTTTTAATATTCTGTTTTTATACTGAATATCTGGCATCTTGATTATGATATGTCTGGGTGTACATCTGTTTTGGTTGTAGGTGGCTGGGGTTCTGTATGCCTCACACAACCGAATGTCATTTTCTTTACCCATGCTTGGGAAGTTTTCCTTAATTATTTCCATGAATAGCCTTTGTAATTTGTCTGTTCCTGCTTCTTTGTTCACATTTCTTATTCTTAAATTGTAGATTCTCTTGTCGTCTTCTAGCCTTTGTATTGTTACTGCCTGTTTCCTTGTTATTTTTAAGAGCTCTTTCCTTTCATGATCACACATTGCAAACTTGTCTTCAAGTTTTGATAGTCTATCCTTAGTTTCTTTTAAGGTGTTTTGTCAGCTTTCAATGGAGTTTTTAATTTCCTGGTAATCTCTTTGAATCTGCTTCATGTATTCTATATTTTCTTTATATTCTTTATTGAATGTTTCTCTCCTTTTTTTTGTGTTCCTTCTGTCTATGTCTTCCTGAGAGATGCTTAGCATTTCTTTTATTACTCTACTCCTATCTTGCTTTACCTGATTTAATATTTCAGTTTTGAGCTTGTCTACAAGTTCCCAAAGATATCTCTTGATGTCTATTGAAGCCATGTCTGATGTTGCATGTTTGCCGCCCTCAGTCTCCCTTGTTTTTCCGTCTCCTGGATCATTGCTCTCAGGGTTCTGGGCTGGGGGCTTCCTCTTGTCTCTCTCTCCTGTCATGGTTCCAGCCTCCTCCACACAGGTGTACAGTGGAAGTCCCCGCCCCCTTCCCTGTCGGCCACAGTTCCTCTGAAGCACACTGGAGAGGGACCTCTGCTCTCTCCTGCCTGCTCTTGTCACTGAGGTGTAAGCAGGGGCTGTGTATGCCTGCCCCTCCCTACCGGACCAGCCAAACTTCAGGGACCTTCACCAGGTTAGTGTGTGCTGAGTGCAGGGAATCGATTTGGGACGGCTCATTGGGTCCCAGCCAGGGGCGTGACCCAGTCCAAGCAAATCCCATGAATCTGATCTGGGGAGGGAGCAACCAACTGAAGTCACTGTCACTCCCAGTTCAGGCTCCTCCTGCCCAATTCCAACATGGCACCCATGTGGTCATGCCCCTCCCATGTGTGGGGGGGGGTCTCATTCCCAGCCTGACTGTGGATTAATGAAGGTCCCTTCGCTGGCTCCGTTCTCTGTTGGGCTCACCAACCCCCGACTTCAGCGGTGCTGTGTGTCCTGTAAGTGGCGGTGGGGATGAGTTTGGGCAGTTCTGCCGGCCAGCGCGGATTCAAGCTGGTGCACACTTGGCAGGTCACTATGAAAACACTGTGTCCTGTAATTTTCAGCTGTTTCAGTTGTAGTCCCGAAGTATTTGACAAGCTTTTTTATGTTTTAGTTTCTTCCAGTGTCAAGAGGATCCATCTCCCTCTGTCTGGGTCTCTCTGCAGGGTGTTTTATTCTGGCGTATGAGTTGTTTCTCCCAGGAGTTTTGTATTTTGTTGCTCACTGATCGGCCATCTTCCATACCTCTGTTTCCATGTTTCTTAAACCACATATGAAAGAGATTTATAAAAGTATAATACTACTTTTTAGTTAAATTTTTTTAAAAAATAAAACTTTATTAAAATATTAACAGATTTATTTTAATATTTTTTAATTTTATTTTTTTATTTCTAACATGGTAAATATTTATAGATACAACCTGCATAAGCAAACTCCTCAGTAATTTTTTTTTAAATATACAAGTTCCCATGAGCTAGGCATGGTGGCACACACCTAAAACCCAGCACTCTGAAGCTGAGGGAGGAGGATCACCTTGAGTTCAAGGCTAGCCTGGGTTACCTATTGTGAATTACAGAGTGAGACCATGTCTTAGAAAAACAAACAAACAAAAATACAAAGGTCCAAGGACCATAAAGTTAGAGTACTAGTACTCTATGCTGTTATCCTCAATTTCAGAATTTTCATTTTTGATGTGTATCTTGGGTCTTTTAGTTAGCCCCCAGATTTCAGATAATCCAGAAATTGTATTAAGGATAGCACCTTCTTACTAGTTATCAACATTATTAACGGTAATACTTGAGACCTTTGTATATTCTTTGAGCCTGTTTGCCTGCTCCAAAAGCTTATCTACAAAATGCTAGGATATTCTGCAACAAGTGAGTTAACTTTTATGAACAACATATTAAAAATGACAGAAGTCAAGAACTTTATATATGAGTGTTTTTATTATCACTGGTGTGGCAACTAGAATATCATTACCTCCAGACATTTATCCAACCGCAGAAAGTATCCTATTTTCTTTCTTATACAATGAAAAGAATATATGTTTTAATAGGATTTACCAACTGTGTATTTTCCAGCATTTTACAAGTACAGTAGAATATATATACTTTCGATGATTTCTGAGAGACCTATTAATTTCAGAGCCTGTGCTTCAGCGCTACAGTGCTATGACATATGTGGCCTCAGTTTTTATTTTATTTATTTATTTATTAATTATCAGTACTGGGGATCAAACTCATGACCATGCGCTTGCAAGGCAGGCACTTATGCCACTGACCTAAATCCCCAGCCCCATGGCCCCAGTTTTTAAGACTCTAAAATTAATTGAAGATGATACCTCAAGGACAAGAGCAGTCAGGACAGGGCAGAGGTCCCTCACCAGCATGCTTCAGATAAAACGTGGCCAACAGGAAAGGGGGCAGGGACCTGTGTTGTACAACTGTGTGGAGGAAGCCAGTGCCATGACAGGAGAGAGAAGCAGGAGGAGGCCCCTAGCCCAGAACACTGAGAGCCCTGATCCAGGAGAGGGAAAAACAAGGGAGACTGAGGGCCGCAAACATGCAGCATCAGACATGGCTTCAATGGAGAGATATCTTTGGGACCTTGTAGACTAGCTCAAAACTGAAATATATCAGGTAAAGCAAGATGTGAGCAGAGTAATAAAAGAAATGCTCTCAGGAAGCATTTCTCAGGATGATACAGACAGAAGAAGGGAGGAATACAGAAAAAGGAGAGAAACATTAGATAAAGAATATAATGAAAATACAGAACACATGAAGCAGATTCAAAGAGACTATCAGATTAAAAACTCCATTGAAAGCTGGCAAAACCCCTTAAAAGAAACTAAGGATAGACTATCAAAACTTGAAGACAAGTTTGCAATGTGTGATCATGAAAGGAAAGAGCTCTTAAAAATAACAAGGAAACAGGCAGTAACAATACAAAGGCTAGAAGATGACAAGAGAATCTACAATTTAAGAATAAGAAATGTGAACAAAGAAGCAGGAATACATACAGACGAATTACAAAGGCTATTCACGGAAATAATTAAGGAAAACTTCCCAAACATGGAAAAAGAAAATGACATTCGGTTGTGTGAGGCATACAGAACCCCAGCCACCTACAACCAAAACAGATGTACACCCAGACATATCATAATCAAGATGCCAGAAACTCAATATAAAAACAGAATATTAAAAGCCATCAGAGAAAAGAAACAGATTACCTGTAAAGGTAAGCCCATCAGGATTACGACTGACTTCTTGACACAGACCATCAGATCAAGAGGAGCTTGGAGTAAAGTATTCCAAGCCCTGAAAGAAAATAACCTCCAGCCCAGATTGATGCCTCCTGCAAAACTGTCACTAGAAATTAATGGAGAAGGAAGATGCTTCCATGACAAAGAAGAACTGGGGGAGTTTGTGACCACGAATCCAACCCTACAGAGAATACTGAAGGACATTCTAGAGAGAGAGAAAAAATACCAGGATTTTAGGAGTAGTGGCAGAAAGGCCTCAATGAGTGGGGCAGGCAGTAGAATGAAGGAGAAAACTAGACAAACAGGCAGAAAAATAGCATAGCAGAAATGAGGCAGATAAGGATAACTAGAAACTAACATAGATGGCCTTGATACGCTGTGTTGTTGATAGTGCACCAGCATTTAAAACTCACATTACTCACACTACTCTGCTTAGATGTATTATATTCTATTCCAGTCATTCTACCTGTACTAGATTTGAGGGCACAGACAGTAATCCCCAAAATAACAGGATATAGTATGGTAATCATCCTTAATTTCCTATTAACTTAATCTAAAGCTCTGTATAACCTATACTGTTTTACCATGACTGATCATAATCGAATTTGGTCTGTTAGATCTCTGTTTTGTATTGATAGATTTTATTCCAAGCTATTATGATTAATAGTATCAGGTCTGAGAGTATAGGCAACTGCACTTAAGATGACAAGAATCACTAGAATATCCAGTCTGGTTTGATATTACCTGCGTTTGAAGTTTTATACTGTCTACAATGTTGTATTTTTACTAATATTGTTATGTACTGCTATATTCAATTATACTGCTATATTCAATTATGCCTGATGATATAGACATTGTGTTGAAGATCATAAGAAACAACACAGTAATCATTGTAGATCACCTTGTACTGTGGTTTTATATGACTTTCTGGTTTCATGTTTTTATAGGAATTTGTTTTGTTTTGTCTTGCTATGTTTTGTTTTTCCCTCTAATACAGAAAGGATAGAAATACATGTAGAGATTCATGCATGCATAGCTGTTTACACTCTCACTGTTTGACTATCTACTTTGTATGAACTTGAACAACTGTTTCCAAGAGGACAATACATAATTCATCAACTAGTGATTTATTATTGTTTATCTTTTTTTTTTTGGAATTCTGTATTATTTCTACCCTTTACATGCTTTTGTTTCTCTTTAAATTAAAAAAAAATTTTTTTTAAAGTAAAAGGAGGAACAGAAAGTGCTCTAAAGACTATGACTGCATTTATGTTTAAGTGTGTAGGATTGATAACCATGTTGCTAAGTTGTTATTGGATCCTTGAAGTTCTTTGCAGCCTCACTGTTTGAATGTCCACTCTATATGCTTTAATTTTGTAACTTGAACAACTGTTTCTAAGAAGACAATATGTAATTTATCAACTAATGATTTCTTACTGTTCATTTTTTTTTCTGAAGTTCTGTATTGTTTCTACCCCTTTTTCTGTTTTGCTTTTTTCCTCTTTGAATAAAATTTTTAAAAAAATTGAAGGTGATACAACAATGATAACAGAAAGATATTTTTTCCAAACTACTGTAAAACTTCTCAATAATATTGACATTTAACTCTTGATGTTGATTATCATTGATTTTATGGATAGAATTGCATTTTGATGAGTGTGATTTAACTAAATTTTATTGCCACTGTGAAATAGAAATTATTGAGAACTAATAATGCTAAAGTATTTTTAAAACAGTGACTAAATGATCTCTATGTATTATCCCTCAAGATAAAATGAGATAATCCATCTACTTTATTTAAGCAGTAGACCCAGAAAAATGTTCACTCTTAAAACAAAGTTGAAAGTCTAGTTGAGTTTGTACATGTAATCATAAAATAATAATACTCTAAATTTCAGAGAAGATGGAGGAACATATAGGGGCAGATTTAAAAAAAAAATAGGCTTTATGTACGATTGTTACAACAATTTGTTCAGAAACAAAACCTGAAATGAAACCTACTGGCAAAATATTTACTAGTGAAAGTTTTATTCTACTGGAGTATGAGACAGTAGAAAATAAGACTAGGTAACACATGTTGAGGTACACATTATGAAGCTGATTTAGATTAATACCTGAATCCTAACCATTCAGGTTGCCTAGAGTTCTTAGGGCCCAGTGAAAATGGCTGTGAACAAAGAGGTACATTTTAATGGTGTGTGGCTTAATGGTCAATTTTACTAATTCACAGAGAGAATTAAAGGCAAGTATACAAGCTAATCAAAATATATGGCGAGTGCTTAATTTTAGAAAAATTGTTATAGTAAAAGACTCAGTACCGTTAATTTTTTTCAAACTACTTCTCTTCTTGAACACACTTATCCTATTGTTCTTTCCACTTTCTTAAAACGTGCTGTAAGTCCTCTTTTGTATCTTTAAGAAGAGCAATCAAAACTATAGTGAATGGTGCTGCCAGGTGGGATCAGAAACAAAAGCATGCTCGGGAAAATATAAGAATGTGCCCTCATCTACCTTATTTACCTGATCTGGCACCTTGTAACTTTTGGCTCTTCCCCAAAATCAGAATGACCATAAAGGAAAATGTTTGAATCAATTCAGGACATTGAAGGAACCAGAACAGTCCAACTAAATACACTCATGAAAGGGGACTTCCATAACTCCTTTAGATTGGCACAGGAGTCTTGACCTCCTCCACTTTCTACCTTCGGCAACCTGGTGGTCATCTCCCTCCTACCTGCATTCTCAAAAAATTACCATACTGATGCCAAACTCTACATGGATGCCTTACTTATTGGCATAGTTTACTACCATCTAAAACTGTTGCACTCAAAGCACCTCACCATCAAGAAATATAGCCCTAGCTAGGTCATAGTGAAAGAAAGCTTGATGAACTTTTAACTCATTCTGTGTCCCAAGCTGTCTCAGCACCTCCACCATTTGCTTCAATATCACACTGCAGTCAAGCCTAGAGCACAATCCAGGGATGAGGAGAGATGATGCCCCGTCCTTCCCCCCAAAACTTCTCTGTGTCCAATGCATGTTCAATGCAGTTGTGTTACCCAGTAGTCACTGAAACTATAAATTTCAGTCAGTAGTAATGGAAAACTGTGTCAAATACATGTTACTATCAGATTTATAGAAAATGTTATCCTGGTAGCAGTTTTAAAAAGCAAGTTCATACCTGTGTTGGAAGTTGGTATTCCACCATTCATAGTATAATACAGGCTTGTTCCCAACTCACTTGAGTTCAGATCCACCGTCTGCTTTTATATCAGTGTGCAGAAGTGTATCATATTACTGTGTCACAGAATCAGATAGGCAAAATTAAATGGACCCAGAAAAGGGAGCACAATTTTACAGAAGTTGATGAAATTGGTTTGTGCAACATTAAAAAAAAAAAAAGGTAGCTGGGGATTTAGCTCAGTGGCCTAAGCACCTGCCTGGCAAGTGCAAGGTTATAAGTTCGATCCCCAGTACCAAAAAAAGGTAAATAAACATTAAACAGGTTTACTTGGCATCAGTGCTCAAAAAACCAGGGTTTGTGGTAAATATATAAATCAGAGAAGGACTTAAAATTAGTTAGTGTATATTCTGGCTACACCATGGTACAGCTATATCAGTGTTGAAGTAAAACTGAGATGAAAAGTTACTAAATTGTAATACTTTGTATAAAAGCATTATAACAATTTTTTGGAACACACTCCTCCCCCATCACTTGTTGCTCACCAGAATACAAGAAACTGGCCTGATATGGTGGCACACACCTGTAACTCAATCTCTTGTGGAGGCTGAGGCAGAAGGATGAGAATTCTAAGGTCAAGCCTGGAATATTTAACAAGATCTTGCCTCAAAGTAAAAAATAAAAAGGGCTGAGGATATAACTTTCTGGTCTTACTACTGAGAGAAAAGGGAGGGAGGAAATAAGAAACCAACAAAGAACATTATTTTTTCCCCTTGAAATAAGTACAGGAAAGGCAACAAAGGCAATGCAGGAGACATCACCATCCCTGACTTGAAATTATACTGCAAAGCTAGTGTGATAAAATCAGCATGGTACAATCACAACAATAACAAAAACCAGACCTGAGAACAGTAAAACAGATGAGATGCAGGCACAACTACAGACACTCAGCCACCTTATCTTTGACAAAGGGACCAAACATATTTACTGGAAGAAAGACAGCCTCTTGAATAAATAGTGCTGGACAAACTGGTTTTCTATATGCCGTAGACTAAAACTAGACCCAGGTCTGTCACCGTGCATTAAACTAACATCAAAATGGATCAGAGATCTAAATATTAAAACAGAAACACTAAATCTACTGGAAGACAAAGTAGGTTTCTTGAAGACATAGGAATTGTTAAAGAGTTTGTGTACAAAACCCAGACTGCATGGGAAATACTTTAAAGAATCAACAACTGGGATCTCGTCTTACTCAGAAGCTTTTGTACAGCAAAAGAAATCACCAACAAAGTGAAAAGACAATACGCAGAGTGGGAAAAAAATGTTAGCCAGTTGACCCTCAGACAAAAGGACTTCTAGCTAGACATATAGCTAGTCTGAGAAAAATCAGACTTCCCAAATTCAAAGACCCAAACCAAAAATGGGCATCTAAGATGAATACACACTTCTCAAATGAAGAAATAAAAATGGCAAATAAATATATGAAAAACTGTTCAACATCACTGGTTATTTGAGAGATGGAAATTAAAATAACAGTGAGATCCTATCTCACCCCAGAAAGAATGGCCAAGATCAAGAAATCAGCCAATAACAAATGCTGGAAGAATTATGGGGAGAAAGGAACCTTTCTCCACTATTGGTAAGAGTATAGACTGGTGAAACCACTGTAGAAATCAATGTGAAGATTGCTCAAAAAACTAGAATTTGAGGTCCCATTTAACCCAGCTATTCCCCCTTCTGGGTGTCTTCCTGGAAGAATTAAAAACATCATACTACAGCAATATATATGCATCCATGTTTATAGCAGCACAATTTGTAATAGCTAGACCCACATGCCCATCAACTGAGGAATGAATAAGAAAAATGTGGTATTTTTATACAATGGAATACTAGTTAGCCATAAAGAAGGATAAATTTGAGACTTTTATTCATAAATGGATGCAACTTGAGACAATATCCATAAGTAAATTAAACCAGACTTGTGTAAACATCGTACTGTCTCCCTGGTAGGAGAAATTATAAGAGTAAATAGGTCTAAAATGCACAGTAGATATTGTGAAATGGAAAGAAAATTTTCGGAAGGAAAAAAGGTACTAAAATAGGGGAAAGGATAGTAGGGAAAAGGGAAAACATGCAAGTCATACTATTTATGTCTCTCAGTTTATTAAAAAGGAAGGTTTGTACTAATATCGATTGGAGAAAATTTTATGCCCATATCTTATATCCTGAGCAACTACTTTTTAAAGTAGTTTATCTTTAGACAACAGCATGTAATGTATTAACTATTATTATTCTGTTTCTCAATGAAATTTTGTTTTACCTTTTTTCCATAAAATTTTTTAAAAAAGGAAAAAAGTACAGGAGAACCTGCAAATGGATCAAGAGTATAAGGAATTGTCATTCATCATTTTCATTCTCTTTTCTTCCTGAATATACCACATTTTGTTTCTTATATTTTAAAATATGCTCAAACACTTTTTAAATATTTATGTTTGTAGACATTTTTTTCTTCAACATATCCAAGTTACATCATGAAAATGAAAAACTAGTTTACCTTTTAGCTTTTTGTTTTGGAAAATAATTTGATATAATTTTATTGTAGTAAAATATACATATTTTTGTTGGAAAGGTCTTTTTTTAGAAATCTGTGTTTCATATGTTCATAAACTTGTCTCAATACTTTTGTTAACATTTGCAGTGATAAGGGCATAAACTTTTATATATATACTGGGATTCAAATATGGTTCTATCAGCTTTATCCTTTGTCAAATTTTTCAAGCTCTTAGATCCCTCAATTTCCTGTCTCTAAAGTTAAAATAATATTTTACTCACAAGGCTGTTGAAAGGGTTAAAGGAAGTAACATAATAAACGTTCTCAAAATACATTTTTCCCTATGGAATATTAAATTTCCTTTAAAAATTGTAAGACTGTATCATAAAGGTTCCCTGGCATTGAAAGTGATTTTATCTGGTCTTTTTTTTTTTCCCCAGACCTAAGAATAGCTTCCAAATAAAGATACTTCTTTAAAAGGAATAATGCTAATTTATCTAGCTTACTGCTATTACATTGTACAGCTTGGGAAATGTGCTGTTTTTGCAGTTGGTTCATTCAAATGGTTTATGAATTAAAAGCAGAGGCCTATCATGTTTTAAGATCCAGTAGTTCATTATTGCAAAATAAAGTATCCATTTATTAGGCAAGGATTGTCTACAGTGTCTGCAAGAGTAAACAGACCCACTCATAAGAATAAGTGTTGCCTTCAAATTTGTACTGAAGTATGCTGAAAAACATGTATACTATAGCTGTGATAATGAGCGGTACAGTAGAGAGAGGTGATTTATGATACCTGGTTCTGACAGCTATAGTGAAGGGATTCCCAGGGTATCTGATCATGGCATTAGCATGCTGACAGCTCAGCATTTAGAACATTATGGTAATTTATCCTGCCTATCCTGTCACCTGCACTGTCAGAGTTTCTTTTTAATGATGGTATAACTATTTTGTTTGTTTGTACTGCATTCTTTTCATTTGGCTAATGCTTTCTCATTAGATTGAACCTGGTAAATGAGAGTAATTAAGTGCTTCCTATAGCTCAGATGCAATGATTAAGTTGCAGAGCTGCTACTGATTATGTTTTGTCATTTATCTCTATTAATCCAAGAATATTCCAGATGATAAACACATGTAATTTTTTGCTAATGTTCAGTAGACAAAATTTATAGTTTCTCAATGGAGCCAAGCAGTAAGTATATATTCATATATAAATAGTTGCTACATGTGGACCTGCTTTAAATATACATACAAGTTATAACTAAAATAAAAAAGAAAGATACTTTTAATTGACACACTGATTTTACTCTTCCTGAAACGTCCTCCTCCTTTCCCTTGTCGGAGAGAGAGAGAGAACAAGCAGACAAGCAGTCTTAAATCCTTATTATTAAGCAGGTTGTTTCTTGGACTTTTCTTTCCCTCATCTACAGGAACAACACTAAAATTTGTTTTAAGTCTGACAGTTTTTAAATTCTTCCTATGCATTCTGATTTTATAAACTATAATTTATAATGTTGATAGAAGAAATTTTCAACTAAATTGTTAAATCATGGGTAACAGATCAGGCTAAAGAATGACAGTCATAATGTGTAGTTATCTATGTTATGCTATTTATTTGTTTATATATAACATTATTTGCTATAAGAGGGCATAATTTCCAGAAGTATAAATATTAATAGTTAATTAGCTTCTTAAATTTCTGTAAATAAGGACAAAGGTTTGATGCCTTTTTTGAAATTAAGAGGCAATATGTGCCAAATTCATGTATTTTAGATAACTATTAAGCAAGGATTTACTTTGGACTCTTTAGTTTACTTATAAAAATGCAGTTTCAACAAATTTTTAAATATACTATTTTTAAGAAGTTAAACTTTATGGCACTATTTTTATAAAGAATTCAAAAGATCATAGAATTGCTCAGTCTGTCATTTCTGATTGACATAGGCTACCCAGAATTTTCAGTTTATATACAGATTGTTGGAAAAGTGGAGGAAACCTAATAATTGTATTTAATTGTAGTTACTGCACTTACTTTTTAAAAGAAAAAGAAAAAAAAAAAACATTTTTGTACTTGAGCTTGCTTCCAAGCAGTCCCACATTAGGGACTGCTTTTACATTTCACTTAAGAAAAGGATCTTTCAAGCTCTGCCTGTGCAGAAAGGATCCTAAATGATATTTGATTCTTTACTGGTTCTTTGTATATTCTTTGGCTTGCTTTCTAAAAGAATAGATTGTTTTTAAAAGGTAAATTTAGACCACACAGTAGATATTCTCCCCTTTAGGAACAGCAGAGTCTTTCATGAAGACTCACTAAAAATTAAAGCTGTGATAAATATGGACAGTTATTAAGTCTATATTGTTTTTCTTACAATTTTACAAGATTCAGTATTTAACTTAGTAGAGATAATCACCTTTCTTAGGAATCAACTTTTGAATTTTATGCTTAAGGCCAGCTTGCATAAAATTTTTGTTGAAATTACCAATTATATATGAAGTGATGATTTGTTAAAGGTAGTATAATAGAAGAATCTGCATTTTTAAAATTGTGAAAATGTCTCCAATATCCATATTAGTTAACTAAACAACCAAATACAGGAAACTGTGTGTTCTAACTCAGTTGTTATATTTCTTTCTTTTGCAAACTGGGATAATGGGGTGAATAATCACGAGTGTTAGGTCAGTATAATGCTCTTTGAATGTAAACTGAAAAAATGAGAAACCGCCAAAAGTTTACAAAGTCATGACAAATTTCCTGTCATTGTATACCGATTTTTTAAAAAGTAAAGATTCTATAATACTTTGGGATGAGATGTTTCTTTTCAGTGGTTTAAAAGAGAAATACTAGCTCTGATAAACTGGAATATTTTGTTACTGAAACTGTAAGATGATTGTCAGTGTTGGATATCTGTTTTCTGTCTGTATTTCTGAATACTCAATTCCTAAATGCCTTCTATTAATGTAGCAGTTTGTAAAATTGTAATTCTTATTTATCCGACACCCATACCCCTTGTCCCCACAACAAAGAAGCAAACATCTATTTAAGTTATTAGTGTTGAGATCACAAATTACAAATGTTCCTTTGTTGTTAGTTAAGAAATATGATAAAAATGAGATAAAGAGAAGATTCTTTTTTCTCCTTGTTGGTCAGTTCTGGAGAAGTAATTTAAAATATTGTATATTGAATTCTTTGATCATTTCTCCTGGGTAGATTGGGAAAGAAGTCAAAGCTGAGGCAATTGCTTCTGGGCTCTCTTTCTGTGTGCCTGGTAATGAAACACAAGGAACCTCACCAAACTACATGACTAATGGCAACCTCCAGTGCTGCCTGCAATCAAAGATTAATTTGCTTTATCAAGTTTAAAGAATACCGGGTGATAAATCATGTCAAAAAGAAATAATCAGTCAAAGGCTGATGTTCTTTTCTACATATGAGGACAGGTGCCATGAGACATGCACTTGCTATATACAGTTAATTTTGGTTTTAAGCATTTGTGTTCATCTTAATTTCCTCTCAGTTGATACTTGAGTCAAATAATTTCTCTCATTAAGATCAACTAGTATCCCAACTGAAAGGCTGCTATAGTTTAAATCCAGAATAACGTTTTCCTTTAATTTGTATAACAAATTAATAATATTCTCATATGAATATTATTAATAAAAACATGAACCAGCTATGCCAAATGAGAAGCAAAATAATGTTTTCTTCAGGTCAAGATACCTACGAATATTAACTGGATGTTTAATATGCATAATAAGGCACCTATGTAAATATACATATTTTTATACAAGTTTCATTTTACTCAAATCTCACTTTTTTTAGACATAGTTGGAATTGCTGTAAGTTTGTCTTCTGCGTTCATAATGTGGGATTCATTTTATATAAGATTGTATTATGAAAACTAACCTCTTCACAACACTTTCAACAGCAACTCATTTTGAAAAGTATCCAAAACTAATCTTGTATATTTTAGAGACTATACTGTTAGAATTCTTTTTTTCTTTTTTTTATTTAAAGAGAAAAAAAACCATGTAAAGGGTAGAGATAATACAGAATTTCAAAAAGAAAAGATAAACAGTAAGAAATCACTAGTTGATAAATTACATATTGTCCTGTTAGAAATAGTTGTTCAAGTTGCAGAATTAAAGCATACAAAGTAGATATTCAAACAGTGAGACTATAAACAGCTACGCATGCATGAGTCTCTACATGTATTTCTATCCTTTCTGTATTAGAGCAAAAAACAAAACATAGCAAGACAAAACATATTCCTATAAAGACATGAAACCAAAAAGTCGTATAAAACCACAGTACAAGGTGATCTACAATAATTACTGCATTGTTTCTTATTATCTTCAATAGAATTGTCTATATCGTCAGGCATAATTGAATATAGCAGTATATAACAATATTAGTAAAAATACAACATTGTAGACAGTATAAAACTTCAAAGGCAGGTAATAATCAAACTAGAGTGGATATTCTAGTGATTCTTGTCATCTTAAGTACAGTTGCCTATAGTCTCAGACTTGATACTATCAATCATAAGAGCTTGGAATAAAATCTATCAATACAAAACAGCAGTCTTAACAAACCAGATTTGATTACAATCAGTCATGGTAAAACAGTGTAGCTTATACAGAGTTTTAGATTAAGTTAATAGGAAATGAAGGATGATTACCATACTATATCCTGTTATTTTGGGGATTACTGTCTGTGCCCTCAAATCTAGTACAGGTAGAATGACTGGAACAGAATATAATACATCTAAGCAGAGTAGTGTGAGTAATGTGGGTTTTAAATCCTGTTGCACTATTAACAATACAGCGTATCAAGACTATCTATGTTAGTTTCTAGTTATCTTTCTCTGCCTCATTTCTGCTATGCTATTTTTCTGCCTATTTGTCTAGTTTTCTCCTTCATTCTACTGCCTGCCCGACTCATTGAGGCCTTTCTGCCACTGGTATTTTTCTCTCTCTCTCTCTAGAATGTCCTTCAGTATTCTCTGTAGGGTTGGATTGGTGGTCACAAACTCCCCCAGTTCCTCTTTGTCATGGAAGCATCTTGTTTCTCCATTAATTTCTAGTGACAGTTTTGCAGGATGCATCAATCTGGGCTGGAGGTTATTTTCTTTCAGGGCTTGGAATGCTTCACTCCAAGCTCTTCTTGATCTAATGATCTGTAAGTCTACCGTGAACTTGATGGGCTTACCTTTTTAGGTAATCTGTTTCTTTTCTCTAACAGCTTTTAATATTCTGTTTGTATATTGAATTTCTGGTATCTTGATTATTATATGTCTGGTTGTAGATCTGTTTTGGTTGTAGGTGGCTGGAGTTCGGTATGCCTCACATAACCAAATGTCATTTTCTTTTCCCATGCTTGGGAAGTTTTCCTTAATTATTTCTGTGAATAGTCTTTGTAATTCGCCTGTTTATATTCTTGCTTCTTTGTTCACGTTTCTTATTCTTAAATTATAGATTCTCTTGTCTTCTAGCCTCTGTATTATTACTGCGTGTTTCCTTGTTATTTTTAAGAGATCTTTCCTTTCATAATCTTACATTGTAAACTTGTCCTCAAGTTTTGATAGTCTATCCTTAGTTTCTTTTAAGGAGTTTTGCCAGCTTTCAATGGAGTTTTTAATCTCCTGATAGTCTCTTTGAATCTGCTTCATGTATTCTATATTTTCATTATATTCTTTATTGAATGTTTCTCTCCTTTTTTGTGTGTTCCTCCCTTCTCCTATGTCTTCCTGAGAGATACTTAGCTTTTCTTTTATTACTCTACTCCTATCTTGCTTTACCTGATTTAATATTTCAGTTTTGAGCTTGTCTACACGGTCCTGAAGATATCTCTTAATGTCTATTGAAGCCATGTCTGATGCTGCATGTTTGCCGCCCTCAGTCTCCCTTGTTTTTCCCTCTCCTGAATCATTGCTCTCAGGGTTCTGGGCTGGGGGCCTCCTCTTGCCTCTCTCTCCTGTCATGGTTCCAGCCTCCTCCACACAGGTGTACAGTGGAGGTCCCCGCCCCCTTCCCTGTCGGCCACAGTTCCTCTGAAGCACACTGGAGAGGGACCTCTGCTCTCTCCTGCCTGCTCTTGTCACTGAGGTGTAAGCAGGGGCTGTGTATGCCTGCCCCTCCCTACCGGACCAGCCAAACTTCAGGGACCTTCACCAGGTTAGTGTGTGCTGAGTGCAGGGAATCGATTTGGGTCGGCTCATTGGGTCCCGGCCAGGGGCGTGACCCAGTCCAAGCAAATCCCATGAATCTGATCTGGGGAGGGAGCAACCAACTGAAGTCACTGTCACTCCCAGTTCAGGCTCCTCCTGCCAGATTCTAAGATGTCACCCATTTGGTCGCGCCCTTCCTGTGGGGAAGGGAGTCTTATTCCCAGCACTGACCATGGATAAATGAAGGTTCCTTTGCCAGCTCTGCTCTCCATTGGGCTCACCAACCCCTGACTTCAGCACGGTTATGGCTCCTGTGAGTGGAGGCGAGAATGAGTTTGGGCAGCTCTGCTGACCGGCGCAAATTTCCGAATTCAGGCCAACACAAATTTGGTGGGTTGTAGTGAAAACACCATGTCCAGTAATTTTAGCTGTTCCAATTTTAGCCCTGAGACTATGTTTGACAAGCTTTTTTACATTTTAATTTCTTCCTGTGTCAAGACGATCCATCTCCCTCTGTCTGAATCCCTCCAGGATGTTTTATTTTGGCATATGAGTTGTTTCTCTCAGGAGGCTTTGTATTTTGTTTTTCACTGATTGGCCATCTTTAGCTCCTCCCCTATTAGAATTCTTTTAAAATTAAGATTTAGAGTACCATTTTAGCAGAATTTCTTATTTTTAATTATAGTCATATGAACTGGGGCTTAAAAAATTTTTTTTTGGTATATGTAGATATACATTGCTTCCTAGGCTATGTCTTTTCTAGCTCAGTGTGCCTTTGATGATGAATTAGAAATTACTAATTTTCCATTTGATATACAGAGTTAAATAAAAATTTATCATAGATTTGAAACTTGAAACAGTAAAGCTACATGGTTGGAGCAGTTGCAGGAAATTTTATCCCTAGCATGACTGTTCATTTCTCTTCATGGTTTCTGTCAGTATTTTCAGTCTGGATATATTGAACCTTTTTAACTCCTGTAAATGGTAATGCAGGAGAGCTGTGGCTAGCTTTTGTTTTCCTTTTCCTTTTTTTTTTTTTCACTTCCAGAGAATTATTTTAAAATATTTATTAAATTCTGTTATTGACACCAGTGGTCCCCTGAAAAGAGGATAACCTGCTACATTAACTGGGATTTAAGACTTCTTTTTTAAACTAATAGAAATTTAACTTGCCCATATTTATGTATTTATTTCACATAAAAGTACTGTGGTCTTGGGCAAGGTAATGTGTTCCTTCAAATTTGAAAAACTTGGTTGGTTGGTTGGTTGGTTGGTTTGAGATAGAGTATATATATATATGTATACTGACTCCGTACAAAGAATGAAAACATTATATATTCCAAGTATGTACCCAATAAAGGGGAAAGGGACCAGGGATTTAGCTCAGCAGTGTAAGCACCTGCCTGGCAAGTGTGAGGTCATCAGTTTGATCCCTTATACCAAAAAAAAAAAAAAAAAGGAAAGGAGGGTAGGAAAAGGGGATGAAATAAGGAATTAAGATGTATTATGTGCACATACCAACTTTCCACAAAGACTATAATAATATGTGTTACACACCTGTACTAATAAACTAAAATTTAAAAGTAAAGAATGAACTAGATTGCTTTTCTGAGATTTACTCGAGTCAAATTATGGCATTAGAAAACTAAAGATTTCCAGTTTCCATTTGTTACTGTGGAACACTAGACAGAGCATTACACAAAACAACAGCAACGACAAAGCAAACTTATAACTTCTCTTGAATCTGATAGCGAGCTGCAGTTTCAAAGCAATCAAATACCCATAAATTTTAGAAGAGATAGGTACCTGCTTGGAGAAAAAAAAAAAGGAACGTGAGTACTTTCTCACCTAAAGCCAATCAGCAAATACTATAAAGAATAATTGAGCTACAGTAGTTAATGAATGAGTGGAGGCCACATCGGGGCTTGCAAGAAAAAGTGTAGCTCCAGATGGCTGTAGATATATGGGGATTTTACACTTTCTGAGAGAGGGAGAGAAAGAAAAGGCAGGAGTCCTTTTAAAAAACATTCTTAATGAGGGAGGAGGGAGGAAACAATAGTGGGAGGGACACAAAGCTCTGACTGAACCTTTCTTCCCTACTTCCTCTACTGGAAAAAAAAGGTGTTAATTTTTATAGTATAAAAGGCAGTCAGTGAAAATTCATTGTTGCTAAGAGAGGGGAATTATAAGGGATGGACATCTTGTCTACCCACAACAGGCAGCAGGGAAAAGAATACATCATGTACAGGTAACAGATTCCTTCTGATGAGTGTTACCATTATGTATTTAAAATGTACCCATAAACTTAATTTTGAAAAGAATATACACTGACAAAAGTTTAGACACATAGATCATTTGATCACAGTAGAAATCAGAAATCCACACAAATCAGGTTTGCTGATATTTTACAAAGATGCAAAGGAAATTTAATAGAGAAAGGATAATCTTTTTCAATAATTAGTTCTAGATCATTTATACATCCACATGCAAAAATGTTTTCTCCCTAAATCTTAGACCTTATACAAATTAAGTTAAAATATTAAAATGCAAGCCACTGACTTGAGGAAAATACTTGAAAATAACATTGATGTCAAATGATTGATATATGAAAGATAGAAGTCTTAAAATTCAACTGTAAGAAAACATCACATTAAATAAATGGGCACAGGATGCTAACAGACACTTAAATGAACAGAGTAATGAATAAGTAGTATATAAATATATAAAAAGCTCAACATTATTACCAGGAAAATATAAATCTGAAACACAATGAGATACTATGGCTATTTGAATCACAAATTTTTAAAAAGATGACAAACTCATAATACCACGTGTTGATTCTATAAAACTCCAGTTTCTTACTTTAAAGAAAGGAATTACAGGTAAGATTACAATGAACTCTGGTGCTGAATCGTATCCTTATCAATATGAATTTGCTTTTTCCTACAGATGTGGATAGATACAGAAATAAATATAAATGTGTGTGTTAATAAACATTTTCTTGATTTGGCTGTGAAAGAGCATAGAATCAGTGAAACATCAGTGACAGTGAACACACCTCAATCCTCAGATCTTGATTTCTAAATTCCATTTCCTGATAAAAGGAACCAAGGCTTCTTGGAGAAGTGATTGAGTCCAGGGCTGGATCAGGGAAGATAAAAGTAATCCTGGATTACCTTGGAGTGCCAGCAAATAAAAAGAAAAGAAAGCAAGTAACAGAGGAAAAGGAATTAACAGAATAAACTAAGCATCCACCAACTAATACTGAGATACACTCATAATTTAATAATTAAAAGATGAAAATGGAGCAGTTCTTCCTTATGATTCCTATTTACTGTAAGTAATTTAGAAAGAAAAAAGGAAATGTGAAATCACTATTGGGATACCCACAGAAGTAGATGTTGCAGGAAGATCCGCCAATTGATATTAATATTAGTAAGCATAAATTTAATGAAAGCAGGTTATTTTCTTGGTCTTCACAAGGAAAGTAGTATATGTCACAAAATATTTATTAATGAAACAATCATCACTTTTTGCTGGAAAAATGTAGCAAGAGATCACAAGTAATAAGACCTATTGACCTATCCCTTCTGGGCATCTTAATAAAATATATAACCTCAATCCTCTTCATGAGGAAACATCAGATTAATCCAAATTGAAACACAATCTACAAAATAATTGCCCAGTAATCTTTAAAATTATCTTGAAGGTTTGAAAGTCAAGGAAAGACTAAGGAGATATAGATTGTAACACAGGACAGAAAAAAGGTAACAGTGGAAGCATGGGTAAAATCTAACAGGTCTGTAGTTTAAGTTATTGTACCAATGTTTTACTTTTGACAGATATGCTATTATTGTTTCAGATGTTAACAGTGAAGAAAAGAAATGAGTATTATACAAGAAATCTCTACTCTCTTTGTATTTTGCTATATATTTAAAATAATTTCAAAGTAGAATGTTTTTATTTTTTAAAAAATGACAACTATACTTCACTTATTTTTTTTCCTTCATCCTTCATTTGAAATAGACACAGTTGCCCAGTTTTGCATAGTAGGTTTTTAATGGATAAAGGGGATTTTTTTTTTTTAAGATGTGGTCTCATTGTGTTGATCTGGCTGACCCTAAACTCCTGGGCATGCATGGTCCTGGAACTGAAACCTTCATGGAGATAGGTACCATGTTTTATTCTGTTTATGCCCACATCTTGCACTGTCTCACATATGTTGGCTTACATCAGGAATACATTTATCAAATTTAGTTAGACATCAGTTAAATAAAAGAATAGTCTATATTCTAAGTGCTAGAGCTAAAAGTGTAACTGAATATGTGTAACTGAACACCATCTTTTCTGTGAACAGAGTTTAGGTTATAAAGAACAGATATTACGTCATTCTTCATTTTTTAAGTCAGTATTCTGTTTTGCTTTATAATAGATCCTACCAGATTTAAGAGTCCCTGAGTACAGGAATAGGATAATAGTGAAATATTCAATACAGCCTTGGCACAAGAGAATTTTTCTTTCAAGTGATGGAAATTTTTACTGTAATGGTGGTTACCCATCCATATACACTTGTCAAGATTCATAAAACCATATGCTTTTGGCCAGGTTTACCTGTATTGTGTATAAATTATACTCAACTTTTAAAAATATCTTGGGTAACACCTTGATATTATCCTTAACTGTGAAGGGCAGATCTATGTGTCATAAACATATGAGAAACTTTTCTGTGCCTTGAAATATTTCATACTATGTCTTCTCACTGCCCTCTATCTCAGTCTAGTTTCATGAAGTTGAGTGAGTGAATAAATGGATGTATGAATAAATCACAAAAACTATTGTTTGCTACTTGCTCATATTTCAACATTTTTGAAGTCATTCTCATAAACTTTCCTTACTCAAGATCAAGACAAAACTCTTCCTCAATGAAAATAAAATATATTCAGATACAAGAGTTCACCTACCAGATGTGGTGACACATGCCTGTATTCCCAGCACTCTGGAGGTTGAGGCAGGAGGTTTGCTCTGAGTTCAAGGCCAGCCTTGGCTACATAAGCAAGCTCAAAGGCCAGCCTACACTACATAGTGAGACCCTCCCTCTTAAAACAAACAAGCAGAGTTCAACTATAATGTAAAAAAGTCAAAGATACACACTTGAAGCAAAAGACAAACTGGAAAACTGCTTAATTTAAGTAAGTTTAAAATCAATGATTGTTTTACAGAAACATCTTTAAAATTTGCATTATAAACTAATAAATAATACCAAAGCACAGAATAGTTGGCACAATCACCACAGGCTTATACACTTCTTTTTTTTTATTGACTCTGGTTTTTTCTGCCTGTTTAGTGTATTATGTAACATGATGTAATCTACATTGCTTCAGAGTAAAATCAAGACTATTAAATTCACAATTTTGGTGAATTACCAACAAAATTAAATTGCTGGAAGTATACAGGACCTTATCATTAGTTTGAGAGTATTTTACATAATATTTTTTAAAAGGTATTAAAAATTCTGAGCCATTCAATGACTGGGGGTAGAGAGAACAATGGCCACACCAGCAAACAAGCCCAATCTGAAAACCAGTGCTATGCACAGGCCGCTGCTGGACTGGGAATGGCCACACCCCAGCCCCTGTAAGCGACCTGCTTATCCAGAGAAACACAGGTTGTGATGACAGCTATTGAGGTGAAGTGCAATTGGATGCCTGTGGTGCTTTGGTTTCTCTGACATTGCAGGTCTAGGGCCAGTGGTCTAATCATGGGTTCAGAAGATATTGGTCCACAGTGTAACATCTAAGGGGGTTCTCCTCCTGAGGGTTGCAGTCATTGTTGACTGCCTGTGTTCTTGTTTTGAGATCCTATATCATTTCCATTGTTTTGTTAGATTGAGTTTTATTCTCTCTTATTTTGTTTATGTTAAATCTGATGACAAGAGAAGCTGTTTCAAGGATACAAGATACATAATGGTAGCAATTTTGGATTTACTATTGGCTTGTTTTGAAGTCCTTTATTGCATTCATTGTCTTGTTTTTATCATTTCTATTCTATTCTGTTCTGTTTGATTTTTACTGTATCTGAAGTTGTCTGCAGCTGTTTTGTAGACATCAAAAGGCATATTTTGAAGACATCAAAAGGCATCATAACTGTTGTTGATTTTTAATATTTTGAAATCCTGTATCACTTGCACTGGTTTGTTTTGATTGGTTTTATTTTGTTTCATCCTCTTTAAAATAAAAAACAAATCCAGAAAAATTCTGCTTAGTATGGCCATTGACTTCTGATCTTTATTAATACTAAAGCTGTTATTTTTGTTTTCTGTGTTCTATATCTCTGTATGAATAGTTATAGAGTCTGTCTTTGCAGATAATAGGTGATTTTTAAGCTTTTCTCATAGAATTTTTTACTAACAACTATTTTTAATTGTTGAAACTGTAACTGAAGAAAAGTACTATTAGAGGACAACCATACAGTAATATATTCCTAACTGAATACTCTGTAAGTATATGTCCCTGTTAGATGAGGAGACCTTGGAATTTAGATTATAATCACTTTTTATAATGAAGTCTGAATCAAATGTTCTATTCTACTGCTTAAAGATATTTTACAATATCAGAAGTACAGAGCTGGGAATGGTAGCACATGCCTATAATCCCACACTGTGGTGCCTGGGACAGTTGAATCACAAGTTAGAGCCAAGCATGGCAACTCTGCCTCAAAATAAAAAACATTTTTTAAAAAGGGCTGGGAATATAGCTCAGTGGAAGAACTCTGGATTCAATCTCTAATATCATGTCAAAGAAAATAAATATTCTGTGTTTCTTTTTTCAATTATAACTCATTTTAACTCGATATTCTTTCAATTATAACTCAAGATAATATTCATTCAGTCTTGTCTTCTCATATTATTAATAAATCATCAATGAGAAGATGCCTAGTTGTGAGATCTACATCCAAACGAAAGACTTTAAAAAAAGGTAGAACTGTGAAATCCTGTCCTTTTTTGTTTTTTGTTAGCATTCGTTGGGGATTGAAATATAGATTACCACAGAGTCCTACCATATACCAGTTAATATGGTAGATATTTTATTTACTTTGGTTCCTGTAACAACTACATAAAGCATATATTGTACTAGTTACAGAAATAAGGGGATTAAGCTGATTTTAATTAAAGAGTATTGTTGATAGCTAATGAATCATAGATGTTTCAGACCAAGAGCTCTTCACTTCAAAGTGATATTAAAGTGTTTACCTTTACTTTCCAGAAGTAATAAAAGCCTAGTTTCTTAGAAAATTATTCAAATTTATTTTTAATTTGAAGTGAATCATGATATTTTGCACTTAACTGTAACTTGTTATGCCTAAAGTTAATGATTGTTACTCTGCCTGCCTGTATCTGGTAAACCAGTGGGAGAAATGACTCCATGGTTACTCAGAATTGCATAGCAGTATAGATATAATGCAGTCACAAAATAATCTATTATGAAAAGATAAATTCCAAATTGAGGATTTTGATCCTAAACAACAGTAGAACAAGCTGGGTGTAATAGTGTATATCTATAATCCCAGCACTGTGGGAGGCTGAGGCAGCAGGATCACAATTTCAAAAGCAGCCTATTCAATTTAGTGATTTAGCGAGAACCTGTGTCTAAAAAACAGAACAGTGGAACTTTTCCATTTAATAATTCTTAAGTATTTTTTGAAACCATATTGAATAGCATCAGGCAATTGTAGAAGATTAGCACTGAAAGGATGTAGTCTAGTAGTTTTTCAGTTTGCTCTACAAATTGGTACAGGAGGAGGAGCTTGGTAAGTCATGGTCTGTGTAAAGAAACAGAGCACTGTATTCCATTCTATCTGCCTTCCAAGTAGATGCTTATTTGAGGAAATGTTTCCACACCTTTAATTTTTTTTCATCATTTCCTAATTTAAAGAGCAGGATAGAAAATTAGCTTATCAAAGTACTTGTGCTTGCTGTACTAGGATTTTCTTTGCTACAATGTACTCATCTCTTCAATAAATACAACATTTGCTATATCCCAGTCACTATGCTTAGTGCCCTTAGACTGGTAGAAGAAATGGATAAACAAGTAATTGACAGCACCAAAAACAAAGGGAATTTATGAAATGCCATATGAAAGTCAAAATGAACATCCCATAGAGATGATTATTCCCAGCTAAGTGGAAGGGAGACCCAAAGATGCAGCAGTATGAAAGGGCTTAAAATGATTGCCCATATTGGAGACCTTGGTGGGAAACAGTTCTGAGGGATGTAGAAGCAGTGAGAGGAAAAGTTGTAAGTGTAGATGAAAAGGACCAGGTCTAAAGAGTGCTCCACAGCAAGTTAAGGGAAGATTTTATCTTGCAGAAAACACAGTGTCATTGAATATTTTCAATTAGATAAAAGAAGTGGTTGATCACTTATATAGTTCAAAAGTATTATTCTGTTGTTAGCAGCCCAGTACAAGAGAAAGAAAAATAGAAGCCCTAGGCTGCCCTTCAGCCATCACATTTCTTTCAGTTCTTGATGACTGCAAATAGTACCCTCCTTATCCTTACCCTCCCCACTGGCAATCAGTGTCCATTGTGTCTTTTTTGTTTCATTAAAGATCCTTTGGCCTTTGAGGTCTCTGCCTGCCACAATACAACCTAGGTTAGATTTGGAGGGAAAAGTAAGTGTTTGACTGTGAAATCCCTTTTTGTGTTTCACTTCATTTGAAATGACATTGACTTAGCAAGTTAATTTGTAGTTTATCATCATCTTTTATTGTCATAGACCATGGAGTGCTTTGCATTGGTTTAGAAGAACTGAGAATGGAAGGACACGTGGTTTTTATATTATTATTTCTCTTGAATATTGTTGCTTGTGATGGATTTTGGCTCCAGGCGTAAAGATGTATGGCAGAGCAGCCACTAGGAGAGCATTTGATGTTTCACTTGGCTTTTCTATGATTAAATACAGTGTTAAATGATTTGTGTGGTGTTTGCATGTTATTAAACTAAAAGGGCTAATGTTTAATCAAAAAGTGCTTTAGCATATGCTATGAGGGTTAAACATTAAATAGAAAAATCTATCTAGGTGTTTTTTAGTTTGAATTACTTTCACTACTAACCCTTGCAATGGCCTTTAAGAAACCCAAGGTTTACTTTCTCATCAGATCTTTAGGTTCTGGGGATTGAAGCTTTTTCCCACTTTGTGCAACTAGGGATTGAAGTCAGGGCCTTCACAGTGAGCTACATCCTCAGTCTTTTTTTTTAAATTTTGAGACAAAGTATTTCTGAATTCTCAGGTGAGGCTCAAATTTTCAGTAGTCCTGCCTTAGCATCCCAGAGTGCTGGGATTATAGGTGTGGACCACCATGCTCAACTTTTAGGGCCCATTTTTCATCACATTCTCTGGACTTGGCCAATGGGGTGGCAGCAATCTAGATATGCCCCTATCTGACCATCCCTCTCTGCAGACCTTAACACATCTGTGTTTAAAAAAAAAAAAATCTATTTTTTCATCTTGTCCTAACCAAGAGTCATTTATCTTTAATGAAATACAAAAGAGAGCTAAAACTTTTTTTGGGATTAGTAGGTTCATAGCAATAATTTGTATTACCCAGGGTTGACTTGTCCTTGCTTCTGATTATGCTTCCTTTGTTTCCTGCCCCTCCGTACTTTTCTCACAAGCTCTCATAGGCATTTCTAAATGTTTTGATGCTAACAAAAATCAAGAGATGTCATTTCTAAAAAATCCCAACAATAGAAAAAGATTGCATAATTAACAACTAATTATACAACTTCAAGAAGTCTTATACCAAAAGCTGCTCATGACAATAATGAAATTATAAATTGGAATAGTCCCAAAGTACAATACATATCATATCTGTTCTCTTAAAAGCTACATAATGGGCTCTATACATCATTTCTGAGCAATAGTGTATCCACAAGGCTGTATAATATCTTGCCTCTCTTTGAAAAATCAACAATAAAGGCAGAAGAAAACACAGTAATTTTGATTATTTAATTAGGAAGATGGGCTAGGATAGTATTTTGGAGGAAACTGCATATGGTATGTGATAAATCCCTATCTTCTTTTATAGGCAATCCCAAATATTTTACATTGATTTTCCTATTATAGCTTGAATAGCCCTATAAAATTCTGCTTCCTAACATTGGTAAGGGAATATGTCCAAGATTTGCTTTGTCTTCCTTTTTAACTTGGTCATTGAGAGTAGATGAACAAATATTAATTACATCTAACAGTGATAAAGACTAAGTTTACATGATGCGCATAAAAGAGTTGAAGTAGAGATTATAAGCAATATTGCTAAAAGATTCAGACATGTATATTAAAGAGTGAGTGTAAAAAGAGCAGGACAAGAAAACAGAATTATCCAGAAAGGGAATGCCATGTATTGTGTAGGGTCTGTGTGCCAGTAATATATTCTGCCAGTTGCTTCACACATGTTATCCATTTAAGCTTCACATTAGTAATGTAAAAGTGTTCTCTTCTTCCTTTTACAAAGAAGAACCCACTTGTCATATGATGACATAATTTTCACTGTCATATACCTAGTAATTGTTGGGACAGGCATTAAACTCAGGTTATACATATGGCATCTTCCAACAACAGCAAAGTGTGTAACATGCCATGTTTTTTACTGGGAGACATTTTCTGGCAGAGGGCCAGAAAATATCACTGATCAGATTTACAAAGGAGTTTATAACCCTCCAAAACATAAGAACTTCTGTATTATGGTATCTTAAGGTAAGAAGTGCAGGTGGGAGAATTTGGAAGCGGAAGCACTCCTATTTTTGGTTTCCTCTTTCAACTATTTTCCAGGTAATAGCAACAAGTTAAATTGGGGGAGGGTGTTCTTCATAGTTATTTTGTTAGAGAAAGGAGTATAGTGTACTGGGTAAGAGTATAGGTGTTGGAGTAGAAATGCTTAAACTGTAATCCTACCACTTTTGTTCACTTGCCACAGATACTACATTTAATTGCACTTTCAATTTCCTCATCCATTCAACTGGAATAGCAATTGTACCTACCTTGTGATAAAGCATTAAACTAATAAGTATATATAAATTGCTTAGCATAGATAGTGGTTCTTTGCAGAGATGTTTTTCACTTCCCAGAGTAATTGGATTATATTGAAAGACAGTGGATTTAGAGGAGGCGTGCTGCTGGCATCTTGTGGGTAAAGGCCAGGGATGCTGCTAAACATTTTACAGTGCACAAGACTGCCCCCCACCACAACAAAGAATTATCTGACTCAAAATGTCAGTAGTGTTGAGGACAGTGGCTACATATACAGTTGGATAAATATTTGCTATTATTTTGTGTTAATATCTAAGAAAAACAGAGAATAAGAGAAAATATTATATACTTTTAAGCAACTAAAGAAAAGTAAAAATTTAGTATCATAACAGATGACTTTATTAATAGTCAGAACTTTAGTATGTGGAGAAACCTACTTAAGGGATGTAAATTTTTGATAAATGTATATGAAACCATATATGAGGCTATAAGATTTGCTTGTTAAACAGTTGTATAATTTTATCCTATCTAGTATTGATATACTTACAGATGTATCTTTTAAAGCAGTTCATGATCATATATAAAGGTAACTGAGAGTATAGTCTTTGACATTATTCTGACTTGTGTTCAAATCCCAGTTCAGGCTTGTACAATTTGTGTAACTTAATAAACGCATATCTTCTCTAGCCCTCGAAGAGATAAAATTGTAATATCAATCTGCTTTATCAAATTATCATAAATTGATTAAATTTGATAACAGATATAAATTACTTAACATAGTGCTTCATCGTAAGGATCGTTCAACAAATGGTAACTACTCATACTATCTTCATCATTGTCATCATCCTTGTCTTTGGAACTCCAGTACACACAAGTCAAGTGGTAAAAACTGAGGGAGTCAACTAAGAATCAGATTGCTGGTAAAGTGCCCTAACCAAAGCTATCTAACTAAAAATATGGAGTTCACCAATTCTATAAAATCATCTTCACTTCCTTGTTCACTCTGCAAAATCTCTCTTTCAGTGTGATATCTACCAGCATGCACTGTTATAATCCCTGGAGATATTCGAGATGGTTAAATATTCTTTTTATTGATACTTAAATTATACTGAATTTTCACAAATGCTCTTTAAAGATGATGGATGGATGAATGGATGGATGGATGGATAATTTAAACAGAAAACTGTATTGTACATGTCTGTTCTTTTAGTGCATGACTATTAATTGCATTCTTTTAACTTACTGTGTTTTTAGCCTCCTAAATTATATTATAATCTCCTTTGAAGTCTCCTAGTTTTTTCAGAGATAAGACAAAGTGTGACGTTTTATAAAAAATAATGTGTAGTTTAGTTCTACATGTAGAAAGAGGAGGTGATTCATTTTTGTTTCTAGAAGCTACTTTATAGTAATTTCTTTCTTACACTTGAACAACAAAGGCCTTAACATCCTTTTATTGTGTTCTTTTAAAAATAAAAATCTAAAGAATGTGTCTTAATTTTGAAGACAAATTTCACACCTTTCTAAAATAGTGAGAGAAATCAGTGGAAATCTCATTTTAAAATACAAAGATCTCCTTGGTAAACTGATTTGCAGATTGTTAGTCTTTATCCTCTGCAGAGCAGATGTGGAAGAGGAAAGTAAAGGAGTGTGCAAGAAAAACCCAGCATCTTTGGCAAACTGGCAAATGCTTTCTAAGCACCTGCTTTTTTTTTTGTATTCAGACTGTCCTAACTATCTGCTTTTATATTCTCCTTACCCACTGTCAGCCCTTTTAGAGTTTTAAAAAGCTTTCAAAATGGTTGAGAGTTTTTCACAATAAGCTAGAGTCCATTAAAAACCTGTACTCTTAAGATTTCCCTTTTAATCCTCAAGAGAATAGTTACTTTTTAATTTAGGTGCAGCGTGTTGTCATGCATAGTTAACATGGTTTTTTTTTCCTTCCTAATTATTCTCAGACATCAAAATTTAAATTGTCTAAACAGATATTTGGCCATAGATAGTGTGTACATAGTGATTGAAATAAGTGATACTTTACATATCCCTTCTCATGTAAAAAAAAAAAGCATTGCATAACTTAATGAAAGGTCCTAACTTCTTATAAGCTAATTGTCTAGATATCTAAGTTTTGTTCTCAATTTTAAAAATCTGTAGTATTTAGAGAACTTACCTGGCAGTGGGTACTGTGCTAGGCATTTTGTCAACATTAATGAAAAACTTCACAGACTTTTAAGGTATATGTATTACTGTCCTCATAGATAATGAAATAATTTTCAAAGAAGTTGAAAAAATTATTCAGTCACACTTGAAGCTGGAGGTTTAAATTCTGGTTTTTCTGGCTCTTCAAAAACATTATTACATTCAAAAGATGACTCAGTAAGTGACAGAAGGTATTTGCATAAGGAATCAGGATGGTGCATTTGACTTAGTTAGAAGTGGATATATTCTTTTAGGTTGTAAAGTTTTTGACTCACTTCTGGGCTTTAATAATCTATGGAAATTTTAGTTTCTTCTCATCATTGAGAAATATTGCCACTTAATCGTCTGCATTTTTGAAACTTCTTAAAAATGCTTTCACTTTTAAAAGAAAAAAAAGAACAAAATATAAATTTCTAAAAATTTATTCCAAATAATTTTATTTTTTCTTAAAATATATATCTATCTCTATTACTTACTCCCTGTAGTAACCGTTAAAGGTTATAGTCCACATCAAATGACTATTTGGCTGCATCCTTGTAGAACTTTTTACATTGTTCAGAGTGTGGTTTGTGTAAACCAACCCCACAGATGGAGTAGGTGGAACTTCAGTTTAAATTATT
The DNA here is from genome assembly GCA_004027455.1 of Hydrochoerus hydrochaeris. Taxonomy (NCBI): domain Eukaryota; kingdom Metazoa; phylum Chordata; class Mammalia; order Rodentia; family Hydrochaeridae; genus Hydrochoerus; species Hydrochoerus hydrochaeris. The sequence goes on along the minus strand of PVLA01005446.1, from coordinate 88,019 downwards.
TCAAAGTACAGTTTTAATAGATACAGCCCATATTTACATTTCACTTTTTTAGAGCAAAGTTCAGAAATATATAGACCTAGAAATCAATGTATGGTACCTTAGATCTTTTTGGCCTAGAAAGTTAAATACTTGCGATAATCAGTTTTATTTTCTTTTGTTTTTCAGGTTTTTGGGGTTTTTTGTTGGCTTTTTGTTTGGTCAGAATATTGCTAAGATAGGAAAATTTCTAAAATATTTGAATTTAAAAGTTTCCTTTAAGCTCAGAGAAAATAATAAATTCTGCTTTCTGTGCTGTAAATCAAATTTATGGTATGTCTTTTCCCAATAATGGCATGGGCTTAATAAGTCCATGCATTAAAAATTATCCAACTATTTAAGGAAAACTAGCTGAGCTACTTCTGACTTTAGAAGTTAATGATTAGTGGGGCATAGCTTATTAGCACATTGAGAGGGACAATGACTAGGTGAGCCATTGAACTGATGCATTGTATTTTTATACATTTAATTTAAACATATATAACTAATGATGGACTTTGGTCTGGTTCAAGAAAAGAGACCCAAAACTGTCACCATTTTGCCATCTTAACATTTCTTTTCAATTCTCAGGTCAACTTTTCTTCAGTAATGCAACTGAAGTGGTTAGGGAGTTCCTGTTCCACATTTAGTATTTGCTTTGGAACTGTGGATTTGGTACATGTTTAATTGAACTCTTTTGAGTAGATGAAACCCAAACCCCAAAGAATTGTGTATAAGGACTGAAGGCACTCTCAGTTTAGGAATGAGGAAAATAGAAATTCTAACTGAATAAATAAAGAATTAGAAAAGTAAGAAACCAAATATATGTTCATGAAGCTTATGGTATGAGGCTGCAGAATGATGAAGCCTTCTATTTTGGCTCTGGTCTGTGTTACACTTTGCAGGTAGACAAATGTTAAGCAGCATTTTTTTCCCATAGGGCACCTCCCACTTAAAGATTCCCTGTTGCCTACTACATCAGACCAGCATTGTTAGGCTTGTGTAGTCCTGCATTATCTAACTTCATCTACTCTCTGGTTTTGATTCCCATGCCCCTCTTCTGTCATCTGACTCTCACTGTCTTCAGCTTGAACTATTGTTCTCCTTTCTGCCCCCAGCCTCCACCCTGATCCCTATTCAGTGTTATGTTCAAGCATCTGTACTTAAGTTCTTAATATCTGGGTCATATCTGTTAAAATTTACTTAAATGATAATTATCCTCATTTGTTGTTTGCCAAACACTATAATAATAAACTTTTTACATTATCTTACCTTGTGAGCCTCAAAGTAATCTAAGATGAAAGTGTTATGAACCCTAGTTCTTTAATAAAGCAATTTAAATAAGAATACATAGGCAGGAAGTGGCATGCATAAGATTTGACCTTAGGTCTGTCGAGCTGTAAATGCATTAAATGTTGAACTGTAATTCTTCATCTTTGTCCTTAAGCATTTTATGCTATGTATTCTTAGCAAAGTTTGAGAAGAGGAACAATGTCTATATATATCTTGTATGTGTCTAAAGTAGAATATTGCTAGATTATCAACTATTTTCATTTTGAGTAAGTGAATATGGGTCAGGTAGAGTGAAATGGTCAGATTTTAAAGCCAAAAAAAGAGAAATTTTATTCCAATTCTAGATATTTTTTCTGAAGTAGATATAGTTAATTGGAATAGTGTCTCCTTAGGAAACAGTGGATTGGAATCAGTTTTAAGAACTGCAAATTAGAAAAGAATTTTATAGTAGTTACAACAATGTTATTTGGAGCTAGATCAGTCATTTTTTGTTTTTTTTCTTTCAATATACGAGTATTTCTAATTACAAATACATTATGTACTAAACAGTAGAACACAACATTGACTGCAGAGAAAAGTAATACCATCACATACTGGTAGAAAACATGAAGACAACTGGTTCAATCTCTGGTTATTAATATAGTTAGGTCCATGAATGATACAGGGAACATCTACTGAAATCTTGGGGAAGCAAGGGGAGCATTCCTTAGGATATTTGAGGTTTCTTTTATTGTCATTCACCTCTGTACACCATAAACATGTAAGAAAGGAGTAGACATTTCATATTGGTGCAGAGAGAGAACAGAGAAGCTTCATGTTTTTTATTTCCCATTCAAGATTGCAAATCTAAGTATATCAGTATATCAGTTCAGTTCATATTACTTACCAAATTAAAAAGATTAATAACAGAATGAATACTTCATCTTTTCTAAAGAGATCATTATTAAAATAAATAAGCTTTCCCAACCCATTTTAGGTGGCACTAAAACCACTGACTTTTCTCACTCTGGAGAGGCTTAATTCTAGGTTATTTTCCATATATTGGATACAATAGTACCTGATAGAAAATTTAATTTGAATTTACTAAAGTAAGTGACAGTGAATATATATTTTTTTCTTAGTAACTAAGAAGCAGTATTGTCAAATAGTAAAATCTAACTAGAAAGTTGAAGAAGCCATTTTACTGTGTAAAGCCAAGTTTTTAGGTGCCTTTATGTTGCACATATGATTTTCCAACTTAAAATATGGAGTTAGTGATACCTGCTCCTAACTACTTAGATACGTGGTTAGTGACATAGATAAGAGAGAATACAATGAATGACCTTCCTTTAACCAAAGGAGTATAATCTAAGTAAATAAAGTTTTAAAATATTATAAATATGATGGGAGAGAATAGAAAACAATAAGTATTATGTTAGTTATTTTTCTTGGTTGCTAATTGAGAATTCTTTTTTTTTCTTTTTTTCTTCTTTCTTTTTTTTTTTTTTTTTTTTTTTTTTTTTTTTTTTTTTTTTTTTTTTTTTTTTTTTTTTTTTTTTTTTTTTGGTATTAGGGATCAAACTCATGACCTCATGCTTGCCAGGCAGGCACTTATGCCACTGAGCTAAACCCCCGGCCCACTAATTGAGAATTTTTAACATTTGAAATCAACTATAGTTTGGGAAAAGTTGATTATTTCAGCAAACATGAGCATTTAATATAAAAACGTGATAAAAACAAGGTAGGAAATATGCCAAGAGTTCTTATATGTATAGACATATGTTATAGAAAATTATTATTTATTAAGATAAAAAGTCCCCTCTAAATAATGTGGAGATAAAATAAATTTACTTAATAAACTTCAAAAAATATGTCTCCCACAAATTCTTAGTAATGAAACATAAGCTGATGCCAAAAGAGAGGGGAAAAAAGATCTAAATGGAGAAATGAAGTGTTACAAAATACACATTTTCATTCTTTTATAGATTGTCATCTTGAAGTAGATGAAATGGAGAAAAATTGTGTTTTGAAAACTGAAGCATTGTTCATCATGCATAATTAAACAAAGTTGAACTTTTGTAGGTATGAAACAAACAAGCCACAGCTATTACAGGAAATGGAAGAAATTAATAATAAAAGGCAATACATTATCTCATAAATATGTTCTTGCCAAGAGATTAGAAGATGAAAACATTAAGCAAATACCCTGATTAATTTAACAGCTTAATCCTGGAATTGGAATACAGATACTTCAGAATTCATTTGCACATTGACAACATAAGCAACACTATCACAAAATAAGATTTTACAAGCAGTTTTTATAAATATTTCAAGTATTTTTTAAAGACTGACTATAACCAAGCAAAATATGTTTGTTGGAGGATTTTTCTTAAATAATATGTCTCTATCTTTCTTAAAATACAATACATACTAAGGAACAGAATGGCGTATTTTGCCTTACATTCAGCAGTGTTGCCTTTTATAATTTAAGTAACTGCTATGAGCTATGATTTTGAAAAGATTACATGATACTAGGAACATTAGAAAAAACATACTTTCTTAGCTCTTGGTAATTGAGTAAAGTTTAATCCTGATTTAAAAAGCCTTAAATACCTTTTTTGGTATGTAAAATAATTTATCAAAACATTTTAAATAAATTTAGGAGGATTTTTAGAAAGTGAAAATATTATAAGAATAGTTTTCTTGAACAGCATTTATTTTTATGTTGTGAGGGTATCTGTGTGTCAGATTATTATTTTTCCTGCCAGCAGTTTGGTAAAAAGTCCATAATTTGCCAAAATGGTTAATATGACACAAATATAGACATTTCATGTGATGTACCATGTAAATGTAAACCTTTGTAGTTACATGTTTTTGTAGCAAGAGAATTGTTTTAAAAGGCATGTAATTTATTAGCTATTGGTAGCTTCTTTATTGCCTTGCTGCGCTGCAGTAATAAATAAAAGAAAGTGAACTGATTTTACAAATGGCACACAAGGTGCACATTTTGTGGGGAAAAAGTCTTTTTTTAAAGAATTGGCATTAAATCCTTTTTTTGTGATGACAAAGAGGCTAAGAGTGCAAACTGTATTTTCTGTTTATCGAAAACAGTCTTTTTTTCTCCGGGGCATTTTTTCCTATGATCATCAAGGGATTTCAAAAGCAATAAAGTGTGGAATCATTGTTCGACTTGAACAGTATTAAAACTTAGGTTTTAATTTCAGTGAAGTAATAAGATTTGAACCTGTCTCACATTACAGCACTGTAAGGCATTTAGCAATTGTATTTTAAAGGAGGTTTTTAAAATGCAGCTCACTTGTAAGCTAACTGTCTGTCAGTAATTAATAGTTTTTCTTCAGCATAGGCTGTTCTAATCAGACCAAGAAATAGCAGGGTTTTTAGCAACACATTATGATAATTGTGAGTCTTTATTCCTAATTAGTCTAAATGTTTTATAATTTTCAGTTTATTTGCTTAAAAACAGAGTGATTTAAAAGTATAATATGTCTCTGGACTTTTAAAAATATGAAGGTACATGCACATGTACATTTCAATAAGTTTTACACCCAACAAGATTATATGTCAGTTGGTTCATTCATTAACCAAGTATTTTATCCTTTGTTATCATTTCCTAATTTTTAGGCATCACATTATTTATATATGTAAAAAATATTGCCAGATAAGATACTGTGTGTAAAGCTAAACCCAGACAGACAATCTGAATTGTTCTGTACTAAATGTTGAAAACTTATCTTTACATCTCAAAAAAAGGTTTAAAATATGAGCATTTCTATTAGATCATGTGGCAACATACTGCCCGATGAAAGATTGTATTTACCATTTTGAATTGCTATTAAAAATAACTGCCTCTACAAAAGGAAACATCTGTATGATAGTGCATGGTTAAAGTTGCCATCAGTTTTTAACATTTGTGGGTTGAGCTATGACCTTTTATGATGACTGTCAACAGTAACTGCCTCCATTAGCCATAAGTTTTGTTTCTTTATTTTAGTAGATGCCCTAGACTGTAAATATTAGAGAATCTAAAATAAATCAACATATTATCCTAAGGATACAAAATGTAAGAGCTATTTGTGGTTGGGAACCTTTGACAGATAGTTTGGATGAAGCAGATGATTGCCTGCCTAGCGTATCTGGTCTCCATTGCTATGCCTGCAGGCAGTTTAGTGCTATGGTTGTATATTGATGTCAGGGTTAGTACTGAGTGGCTAGCAGTGACAGATGTCTATAATTACAGGCAGTGCTTCCAGTATTTCTGAAAAGCCAGCCTATATTGAACAATTATCTTATTTCTGCCTTGCCAAAGAGCATGTTCCAATTGCTAGTATTAGCAATGGTGACTATAGCGCTTCATCTGCTGCCTTGGGACAGGCACTTGGTAATAAATGTGGGAAAAGCACTTGGTAATAAACCATAAATGTAAAATATTTTTCAGCATTTAGTTAAGTTCAGTGTTTTCCTAATTTTTATTTTCCCATAGTGTTTCTGTTGAAGGAGTCTTGAAATATAAAAACCCATTTGGCACACTTATTGGGATTTTGCTTTCCCCTAGGCCTGAGTAACTCCCTAGCGCCAGTATCCCTTGTTTTACTGAATAGATGTGCTTAACCAAGTTGGCTTTTAAACAAGTTTTCTCCAATGTGAATTATATTTTCTGATGGGTTCCCATTACAAAATTGGAGATGCATTTTCATGGAAAATTTCTCACACCCAGTAAGTTCAGCTGGAAACCTTTAAGGGGAAGAACTATACAATAATAGAAAATACTGAAATGTGACAAACACCTTAGTACACTGATGATTTTACATTTAATGAGAATTTTTGTTTGTTTGCTTGTTTGTTCCTTCAGCCCAACCTACTCCCTTCTTTCAGCCTTTTGTCCACTTCCTGTCTTTTCCTGTCTCCAAGTTCTTATGGCCACTTTCTTCCATGCTTCTTCTTGATCCATTTTGCTGACTCTTCAGAAATGTTTTCATGCTTAGTGGTACAAATTTGCAATTGTCTTTCTTTTTATTTGAACATTTGCATTTATGAGACATGGACTGTAATACCACATTTGCCAGGAGGTACAGCTGCCTAACACATGATACTCTTCAGCTTTCTTAAAGTTTAAGGCATTGGGTATTGAAATGTCCATGTTAAAAGTTTGAAATTCTTTTTTTTTTCAAGTAACATAAAATGATAAATATGAAATGTTTTCAAATGCAGTTTGTCTTCAACTTTAATCTGTGTTGAATTTCTACATTTTTAACCATTTAGCTATTTTTTCTCATTTAATTTTCTCAACAGTCTTCTATTTTATAGGTTTGATTATCTTTGTTTACAGAATATAAAACAGAAAGCAGAATTTCAGAAAATTTAAAAACTTGTTCAGTGGCAGACCTTGAAAATCATCTTACCATATATCCTGTTTGCTTTCTATTACATTACAGTGCCTATGTATGTATGTATATGAGTTCAGTCATGATCAGTTTCAGAGTGTGATCACTGGTACAACCAATATTACAACTTTCATCTGCATATTAGTGTTACTTCCCAAGGGGGGTAGAAACTCATTTCTGCCACACAGAGTGAACTTCCAGTCCTACTTAGCTATCAATCAATCATAAGAGAACTAAGCTAGATCCTAGATATTTGATATAATCCATGCTACAATAGAGCAGTGCCACAGAGCCCATAGTCAGAGATCAGTAATATTGTATTTCTGTATAGAAGGTAGGCCCTTTCTGTTCTTTCTTTGAAAGAATGCCCTTTGGTGGCCCATCATACACACACATTAATTATGGATTAATTCAGTTTTTTAAAAAACTGAGAATTGGATTGACTCAGCTCATTGATTTGAATTGGAAAGATGATAATATATTGAACATAGCAATGTAAATCACTGCTTACCCAGTGAGTTGAAAACTTACCAGGAATATGTGAAGCAGGGACTACAGATGACTCAAAAAATAAGAATGAGTGTTTCAAAATTGGAAACCTAAGTGATACAAATGGCTCCTTGAGATCACCAAGTACCACAACCCATTGTTTTCTTCCTATCTTCTTTCCCACTGCTTTTCTTGATCTTACTTCTACTTTTTGGGAATGCTCAAAGACTAGATTCATTAGGAGTTATGCTACCTTTCATTAGTGCTCTCTCCCCTCTAACCATTCTTTTTAACCATTACTAAAGCTATTTACATGCCAATTTAGAAAATACATATATTCTAGTGTCTAATCCAAATAAAGAAGAAAAAAGGGACTGTCATTTTGGCACATGCCAATAATAGCAATACTGCATACTTAGAGAAATTTCACTGTGGACCAGGACTGTTCTACATAAATTAACTATTTTAATCCTTTTAAAAATTTAGTAAATTAGTTTTAATCCTACTTTCATCCTCATTTTACATTTTAAGAAGCTAAGGTTTAAAGAGAAACCAACTTAAGTAGCAGACTTCCACAAGTCTTGGACTTCAGAATCTATCCCCAGCTACCTCATAAAATACCTCCTAATGATAGTTTCTTTATTTAACTGTTCTTTCCATCATACAGATGAGGAAATTGGGTCTCTGAGAGACTAACTGGAGTTACAGAATTAATTCATTAAACAAAAATATTTATAGAACGATTGTTATCTGCCACACACTGTGCCAAGCTAGCAAGTGGCAGTCTCATTCAGAACTTCATGTCCTTTATGCTAAGCATTACACCATTTCCTCCTAGCTCAAATTATCTAAAATATATACTCAATAAATTTGTTCCTTTCTGTCTTAATAAGAAGAGAGGCTGCTTCCTAAATATGGTATTTCTGTGCATTGTCTTGGTCTACCTGTTGGGCTTTTGCATATATTTTAGCAAATTTTCAGCACAGAAGACAAAAATGGATACAAGATTTAGCTTATTGCTACAAATATTGCCTATGCTGAGTTAGAGCCAGATATTAGTATTTCAGTGACTTAACGGGCCATTAGAAGGTGAACTATGCGTTTGGGTAAGTTAAAGTTTCGTTAATTAGGCTAGTGTGACAGAGAAACTAAATGTTAGAAAGAAATAGTTTTTATTAAAATTTAAGAATATAATGAAAATAGTGGACTTGACAGAGTAATAAAATATAAATGTCACTAACACCCACTTTTCATTCCTTGAGCCATTATTTCTCTACTTTTCCTGCCACATTTTTTCTTCTCTGAGAGTTAAAGAATTAAGTATCCTTGAGAGGAAGATAAAGAAGTTGTTTTACATATAGGAAATGAGACCTTGAGACCTGACTTCAGAGTGTCCACATGGACACAAATAGTTAATAGGAAACATGTTTGATTAAAATAAAGTTGCTAAAAATAGTAGTGGGAACCTAGTAATGATCATAATATATCTACCATGGCTGTAGTTTGCAGTGCCTTTACAAAGGGTTTGTTAGATTGTGTATGCACAAGAATTAAGTGATGGAAGATTAAATATGATTTACTTACCTTCTGAATGACTATAAAAATGAGTTTGTTTTAAAATGCGTTTTTGCCCATCAGAAGATGACTTGGCCTACTTAGAGCATTAGTTCTACTTGCCGTACTTGTATAATGTGTTTCATGAAAAACAATAGTACTGAGGCATTCTTAAAAATAGTACTGCCAAATGTTATGATTTGTTCTTTTTTAGAGATGGCCTTTAGTAACTAGTCTCTTACATTGTTGCATTGAAGCAAACTTACTGTGATCCATATAAGTGTATCTAAAGTTTGTGCAGAACTTCACTATTCCTCTACTTATAGGCTCCGGGATAAAATCAATGACCTAAGAATATTTTAAGTGACAGCCAAGTAAATCTTGATTTACTTTCTCCCTGTATGTGACATTAGGAAGGCCATTTGCTCTTCTCTTATCTCTGGCACCAGGTGTTAGGTCTTTAAATTCTGTGCTTTTTAGGTTGTACGCCTGAAGAATGATGTATCCAGAGTTCCAGAGAAGGCTTGGAAAATAGCTAAGGTGAGTTGAGTTACTGGTTACGGTGGTGAAGCACCAGTCTGTATGCTTGTCTCACTACACCCCCATATTCTTGTTACTAAAACAGGCACAAGCACAGTATAAGTGTAGGGTGCACTGTCTTGATTCCCTTTTTTATGTGCTATATAGTCCTACAATGTGCATGTTTTACAACCAAATATTCAATAGCTTATAAGCACCATTAATTGCGAAGACTCTACTATGATCATATCATGTGAAAAGCAGACAAAATTTCTTGTTTATAACATTTCTGAGTGGCCAGTTCTAGCCAGTTAATCATATCTGAAAGGATAAAGTTGTATATAGCTACACTGCGTAGCATCTGTTATTGAGGCTATCCAGAACACATGTGTCTTTTGTGCCAGAAAATGTTTCTCTCTGACAACTTTAAAAAGTATGGGTTATTAAAGTAAGCAGAGTATTTTATTGCCTGTTCCCCACCTCTACTATCAACCTCTTCCATAGTTTAGCATCAAATATTTTATTCTAAAATCTAATCATATTGTCTTGTAAATTTGCTATTACAAAGAATTATAAATGCCCCTTCAAACCATGGTCTCAATACTAGTGTCAAGCCTTTTTTCCATAGTCTTGTGCCATATCCATGATACTTCTTTTTGAATGGATTTGGGAAGATAATATATATATATATACCAAGGGCTAAACCATGGCTTTATCCACAGAAGACTAGTTTAACAGAAGCTTGGCCCAAGTCATGGAGTGAATTGGCAGCCAGCATGAGCAAAGCTGTGTCAAGACAAATGTACACTCTCCATCTTCTCTAGTTGGCTTTCAGCTGGTTGCACCACAGGAGTCTTTCTGTGGGATGTGTATCCTGTGACCAATAACTGGTGCACTCGACCCGAGTCCCTCTTGGCTAGAGAAGGCCTGTCGGGAGGCATTAGGTTCATGCTGGTGAAGATTCTTAGTCAGTGGCTCCCTGAAGGAAAATGAGGCAAACAGCCAATTTCTGTTGAACAGGTGGTAGTTAGACCTTAGATCAGGCTAGAGGTGGGAGGAAAAGAATCTCCAAAATTACCGATCTTCGTACTTTTCACTCTACACCTATATTTCTCTTTCTCACTGTTTGTTTAAAAACTAATCCAGAAATGTGTCTGACAGCATCTGGAAACTTCTAACTTTTCCACCTTCCTTAGTAGTCTGGATTTGGGCCCAAGTCAGGAGTGGACACCCCACTGGGGTGCAAGCAAAAGAGGAAACATGTTCTTAGCCATGCATCAGTGGAGGCCCCTAATGGGAGAGGGGATTATCGCAAGCAGCAGGCAGCCCTGCACCCTGGCCTGCTGAGTTCATGCTTTGTGCCACAGGATATGGAGCAAAGGAAATATGAGGCCAAACTGGATGCTCCAAGTTTTCTTATACAATAGCTTATTCAAGCAGATTAGGAATGCCTCTTAAAAGATTTGTTAGGTATATGTTCCCTTAGCAAGATGGCCCACAGATGGTGGGCTCAGATATTCTAATCAAAATGAAAATTTAATTTACTTTATGTTTCCATAGCCAGCTTTTCTTTATCAGATGCCATTCTGTATTCTTCTGATTATGGCAAACAGATTCCTTGCCTTTTACTACTTAGTTTCTGATATGAATTTAGATATTAAAATTAAATTCTGACAAAGATTTGTCTTATTTCAGTCCTCTTTAGTGATATTATTTTAAATGTTATGGAAAAATTAGGTAAGATTAATATGAATCTACTCTTTATTGTTTGTATATTTAATATGTAGCAGTGATGTTTGTACCATTAACTCTTTTGAGTGGTGGTAAGTTACTTGCAGTGTTCATGCTTTATTCTGCTGCATATGTTAATGAAAGAGTTCAATATCTTCTAAACAGTTTAGATGCAAGTCAGTAGTGCTCCCTTTTCCTTCTTATACCCCTCCTCTCTCTGCGACTTACATCTTTTATTTTGGGAGATCTTCCTTACAGAAAGTACTGAATTGACCTCAAAGGACCATGAAACCCCAAATGAAAATATGAAAATTGCTTTATTATTCATAAATGCTTTCAAGCTCAATTTTGAAATTTTCTTACTAAAGAATAGAAGTTTTTTCACTATAATGTAACCTTTCTAATGACAGATTTGTTTTACCAAATGACAACCGGTTTAAAACCTTAATTGTAAGTCACTTAAGTATGTTGAAACTACTTTAAAATTAACAACAGTTTGATGTACTTGTGTCAGTTTCTATATTATTTGGTATATGAATTTTTGAGCAGAAATTGATTCAGGGAAAATACATTTTATGGCAGAATGTTGTTGATTTCAACAGCATTCCTAATTTTCTGTATGGAGCCTGCTTACAGTATTCTAAAGCTCTTTGAGAACTTATAACATCTTAAACACTTTATAAAAGGCCTAAGGGTATAAACCTACTGCAAGTTTCTGAAAATTGATTATTCAAATTCTTAATTCATATATCTGCTATTATGAAAGCCTATAGAATCAGTATTTTATTTTCTTATTTGCACAGAAAAAGAGATTCATTATTCTTTTTAATTTGTTTCATGGGGTGTTTTTGAGTACATTTCATAGAGGGCTGTTATTGAATTTGTGTGACTGTCATTATATATCCATACAACCTTTAGGAACTAATATTCTGGGTTTCCCAGTTCTATAATCTACTTCAATTTAAAGGATTGACATAATTAGTTTCTTCAAAGTTATAAGCAGAATGTTAGAGACAATTCTGCAGATACCCAACACTAAGGATTAAGACTGGAAAAAGAAAGCAGTTCTAAAATTATCACAATACATGCTTTTATTCTTTATCAAGTTAAAATTACAACTCAAAATCCTGTTATTATTTGCATGTTTATTCCCTTGTCTTGTTTTGGTTCCCTTTAAAAATGACATACAAGATCATCAAAGCTACCTGCAAATTCAGAGGCAGTGCTTATCATTCAATTAGTTCAGAAGTTAAAGAATATATTGAATCATTGAAATACTATATTCATATCTAAATGTTCTTTTCTGAAATTTAAAAGAATGGTTGCAGTACAACAAAAAGGAATAAGAAAACAAACTAATTAAAACAGTTATTGTAGGAGCCATGTTTTTCTTATCTGCAAATAATGACAATTTCTCATATTTCTCACAGCTTCCTGCATTTAAAGAGCTAGAAAGAGGCAGGTGCAAGAAAATTAAAGTGGGTAATTTTTCTAAGGCAATACTGATTTAGAATTAGAAAGGATTTAGGTTATCATGAAATTTTGAAAAAGTTGCTTTATACCTTTAGCAGATGCATTCCGACATAAAGATTTCAGTGTTATTAATGCAAATTTCAAATGTTTTGATTATTATATATATGCTGCGTTAAAAATCTCCAGAAAAGTACCTTCTTACTTATTTTTTATGTGAAGAACCTTTTCTTGAAAAGGTATTAGTGATAATTTTGCATCAGATAGTCACAAAGTCCATGAAAGAGAATAAATAGCAAAGAAAGTAACCACTAAATGCCACGCTCTGAGTTAGAAGTCATTGTTTAATCTCCAAAACACACAAAGTAGGTATTAATTTATTATCATCATCGTGGTCATTGTTGTTGCTGCTGATGTAGTCATCATCATCATCATCATCATAGTTATTTCTGATTTATAGATAAGAAACAAAGATTCAGAGATTCTCAGTAACATTTACTTGGTGGCAGATCCAGAATTCAAATCTAGTTATCTTTGGAACTAAAATCTGTATTCTTTTTTCCTTTGTTAAATCTGTCAAACAGTATTCTGAGCTCTATGGGAACTGATACTTCCCTGCCCTCCAGAAAATGCTTGAAATAGTGGAGGAAACATATATTTACATGAAAAATGAATACATGGAGGACTATGTTCTGTTTAGTTGCACAACAAGTTTGCAACAATGGGTGTGCCAAAGAAAGATTTAAAGAAGGAAAGTTCTTACTGAATCATCAGGGAGAGCTCTCTCCATAATATATTAAGTACAGCATGAGAAACTATACCTTTTATAAAACAAATAATGGCTTTATACATTGTTTTTCTTTGATTAAAATATTACAAATGAAATGAAATTGACATTGTTTTTATTCATTTAACAAATACATATTAAATAGTACACATGGTTGAGATAAAAGATAATATTGTATATGTTCACAGGGAGACCAGTAAAGAAATGCAGATATAGCCAGGTGTGGTAGCTCATGCCTGTAATCCCAGCACTCAAGAGGCTGAAGCAGGAGGATCGTTGTGAGTTCAAGACCAGCCTGGGATACAAAGTGAGCTCAAGACCAGCCTGAACTGCATAGGAAGACCCTGTCTCAAAAAAACAAACAAAAAAGAAATGCAGAAAGAAAGAATGGTAAAGTGCTGAAGTGAAACAGGCAAAAAGTTGGTTACAATGTGTACATCTCTGACTTAGTGAAATATTTAACCAAAGAAAAAACTATTGACCTAATGTCATCTGTTGTCCTCCCTTCTCTGAAGAATGGCTAATGGCTTAGTCTCATACTTCTGAGATTTTTTTTGCCTAAATTTTATGATCAGATTATCTTAATAGATTGCAAAATTAAAGATTACAAATCTGTGAACTGAGAATGAGTTAAGTCCATGTGCCAACTTCTGCACACTTCCTTAAAATGATTACTGTGAGGCAGGTTTTTTTTTTTTGTATCATAAAAACATCTTTGGCGAAGTAATAAAAGATTCAGAAAAGTATTCAAACTCTGTATTAGAATTGCTTTCTCTAGAAAATTTTCTTTGACTTGTGCTTTATGATAATCATTTCTTCATCAAAAACATTTCTTCCCAGCTTCAAATTATCTACATCTATGGTATAATTAAATTCCAAATATTAGGAGACATTGTCATATTATCTACATGTTTGCTGAAGGAAAAGGTGCCTAGGAAAATGTAAGTCTTTTAAAAGAAATGCTGTAATCCTACATTGATTTTAAATGACTGTGTCACAGGAGAAAACAAATGAGATTGTTGCTCTTAATGAGCTTTTCAATTTGCTATTCAGTAGATCAGATAAGTGGATTTAAGAGGTAACGATCCTGTTTAGTACTCAAGCTTGACTGTCAGATCCTAGTAGTGGAGAGAAATCCCCAAGGACAAAAAACGTTGACACAGTTCTAGATGGGATAATGGGAATCAAAGCTAATGGATGATAAAAGGAATGGTGGGAGTTACAAGGATAATTGTGGATTAAAGCACTGCCATGTGTCAATGTTGTCTGTTTTTTAAAGTATATTATTGGTTCAAATCTGATGCTTTAAGAAACTGTTTTGACAGCAAAGCACAATAGACCTGGCTCCCTAGTTTTCCCTTCTCTTTAATGCTAGGGTCACAACAGAAAAATTTCTCCTACAGGGAACCATAAATTTTAAAAGATGTATTTTTAAATGTTAAAATTTTTGTTAAAATTTTTTAAATGTTAAAAATCACATTTTAATTATTATACTTGTATTATTTAATATGGCATAGTTCAAATGAATTTGGATTAATTCTGAGTTTTGCCTTAAAAGGGTAGTGTTTGTAGTCCGAAAATGTAAAATTTGATTTTACAAAAGTATATTGTAGTCATCAGGTGCTGCAAAACAAGAAAATTAACCAGGAGATAACAGGTTATAAAATAAAGTAAGGCATGCCAGTTGAGATAATGACGTGATCATATCCTTTCTAAAAATCTATGTATGCAAACATGGAACTTACAGTTAATTTCATTTAACCACAAAGATGATCCTGTATGTACGTTTAGGAGAAATTGTGCTTTGAGTTATATCAGGGCTAGTTTAAAACATACCCACTCATGTTATCATCTTCATTAAATGAAGTTACCTTTAAAATGTAGTTGTAGTTCAGGGTATAGTCTGTGGCTATGGAAGAAAGCAAAGTGTGTAGGTCCCCAGTATTGTCTGATTTTATAAACTAGGCTTACTGAAAGATCTTATTTGACAAGGGTGCTAAAATAAAGTTTAAAGATAAACACAGTAATTAATTACTAGATAGTCATAGGTTAAAATATATAAGCTATTCTTCGTAACTGCTTTTCTTTTTCTCTTGTAATTTATGACTTTCAGATTTTGTCTATAGAAATCCAGTATATGTATAATAGGAAAATCCTTCATTTTTCATTGCTTAGTACTCACGTTATATATAATCCTACTGGATCCAGGCCAGGATTTTCACTATTACACGTTAAACACACGATTAGAAGTAACTTGACAAATACCATCTTAGATATTGAAACGTGAAGAATAAGGCACAGTATCACCTGTCAAGGAGCTCTCAGGGAGATGGACAACCAAATCATTATAGTCTGAAAAGTACCATGATAGAGGGAGGAATCAGATGTTATGGGAATATAGAGGAGAATGCAGCACACATTAGGCCTCTAAAGATGGCTTTCAGTGGGAATCAAGGCAAGAGGAGGAAGAAGGCTAAATCATGGAAAATGAAGACTACATGAAAACTTTCAGAGATCTGAAACTGTATGAAAAATCTTAGTGATCCCTTAGTATTTCACTGTGGCTTAAAACTGAGGAAAAAGGTTGGGGAAAGTTGTAAAGGATTTTGTGTGCCACAAATTATATCAGTATTACATTTTCAAAGGGCCCCATTTCTAATACTCCAATCCATGAGAGGTTTTGCATCATGGTAAACTAAAGAAACTTCTTCTACATGCCCTTCTGCTGAGCCCTTGTTGGTACTTAAAGGTTTCTGATCACTGAGGATTGGTAGAACCTAAATTCTCTTTCCCAAGCTCCACTTTTGCCCCGGATTCCTTAGGAGTGATCATTTCACTCTTTGAAGAGATAAAGATCTGCTCTCATGGGCGAAGTTACAGATAATCTTTGAAAAGCTTTCCTGTAGGGCTCAGTAATTAGCAAAAGAGAAATTTGAATGTCAGGCTTCCTTTCTCTGTTTTTCCAGCTTCTCTTCACCATTCTGCCCCCCCTTTCCTTCTGTCCCCCTCCTCCATCCCCTCCTTCTCTCCCTTCCTCCCTCTCTTATTCACCCTCCCAACCTGAAGAAGAGCCTTCCAGATGTAAGACTAATATTGAAAGCTGGAACACAAGCTTCTGATTCAAATGATGTTTAAAATCTGGGGGTTGGGAAGCAGGGAATGCGGATAAACAGGATCAAGGTTTGATATGTTTATATATGAATTTCCCACAAAAAATGTATTAATTATGCATAACAAACATATGCTCATAAAAAAATAAAAATCTAAGTAAGAGATTTTTCCAAGGAACAGCTTCCCACGTCGGTCTGACCCTATAACTCTGGGTGATGCCTTATGATTTTTATCATACCATTGTGACTTCTGCGGTTATGTCAAGTTAGTATTTAAATATGAACAAAAGGCAAGGAGTAGAAGTTCAGTTGTTATACTTAGGAATAAGCAAATCAGAAGGTGAGAGAGTACAATCATGTGAAATCACAGAGGAGAAATCCCTTACAGCTGGTGTCTGGCAGAGTTGACCTGTAATCACACCAGAGCATCAGGGAGTAGAGGTGTCATCCCA
Source organism: Hydrochoerus hydrochaeris (assembly GCA_004027455.1). Classification (NCBI taxonomy): domain Eukaryota; kingdom Metazoa; phylum Chordata; class Mammalia; order Rodentia; family Hydrochaeridae; genus Hydrochoerus; species Hydrochoerus hydrochaeris. The sequence continues at coordinate 71,218 of PVLA01005446.1, read as the reverse complement.
TCTCTCAGCTTTGCCAGGCTGTTGGGGAATGTTCCATTGGCTGCTGATGGCATTTTCCCACTTGAAATGGGAGATAATGTTTTTAAGTCTAATGAAGCTTATGTTGAGACTGAAGTGCTGCACCCCAAACTCTGCAACCAACAATCCCTAATTGGAAGCTTAGTGGATTCCCAGGCCTGATGTTTTCAACAGAGAATTCCTCAGCTTGAGATTTCAATTTCAGCATTGGAAGTAAGACCTACCTCTACATTTAGGGGGAAATTTACTAGGGGATAAGTGAGGAAAATGTCTAAAAATTCTTTAATTTACCTTAAATTTTATATCCTTATAACCTTACATTTGTTTGAATTATTTGATATTTTATTGAAATGTAGAATATATGAAAAAGTCTTTAAATGTTGCAACCTTTTGTTAAGGAACTTTGCTTTCTAGCCTTTTGCAGGAGTAAGTTACCACCTTGAGTGGGAAAAAAAAAATTTATGTGGTATAATGGGAGTTTAAATGAGTATGTTTGTATATTTTAAATCAAAGGAAGTACTTCCTGGAAGAAAAGTTAATAAATTTTAAAATTATAAAGAAAATTTAAATATTTCATTTACTCTCTGAACTCCCTGTTTTGGTGTGGATTTGATGGTGCTTTAAATCTTAATTTGTTCAGTTTGAATAGTTTCTTGAAAGTATATGTTACTAATAAAGATTTTAACAATAAAATTTTCTCATGCAGGTATATGCCCGTATGTCAGAAATCTTAGGAATTACAGATGACAACCATGTTCTGGAAACATTCATGACAAAAATGTGAGTTTCTGCTCTAGTTTTAAATTTTTCTTCTGATGTTTTAAATCTAATCCTCTTTAATTTTTTATAGAAAATAATTTTTAACAAAATTTTAAAATTTTACTTTAATTATTAGAGTGTTAGCATTGTTTTAAGTTAAAACTTAATTTCACATATTTAAAATTGGCCATCCAAGAACACTTTAATTTATCAAGATATCCATACACCTATAGTGTACGGTATCAGAACATGGTTTTACAAAATATATTGATGTTGACTTTTCAGGTCATTTAGGCAGCCTTTTTTTAATTAAAAAGAAAATGCTTAGTTTCGGAGACCAACTGAAAAGTTTGTGTGAAATGGGATCATTGAGAGAGGTCTGACTGCCTTGAGACAGGATATTTCATCAGGAACCTGTGACTATCAGAGAGATATTCATGGGACATGGCCTTAAATTATACTTAGAATACTAGCAGAACTGACTGGGTTTTAGTCATAGATATAGCTGTGTATATTTAGCCTGAATTTGCATTTGGAAGCAATCTATTTATTTAATAGATAGCTAGCACTGCCTTGATTGCAGAAAACAAAGCTAGATATATAATCATGAGAAGTGAGTTTTGGAGTCACAATTTGATGTTTCTTTGGCAATAACTGTGAGCTTCTATTTGACTTCCTTTATAACTCCTGCTTTCACTTGGTTACAGACTTAGTATTTCTTCAGTGAAACCTTAAACTTTTTAATTTATAAAAGTAGGTTATAGAATTATACACTGTTTGAAAAGCAGTATTCATTGTAGACTGTGTAAAATTTTGAAAAGCAATGTTCCATTGGAATGTCAACCTGCTTTTCATTTTATTATTCATTTTATTATTTAAGTCATCTAATTTACGCAACTATGTATGTATTTCTATCATTCTTCCTACACAAGCAAACATCTTATTATTTAAAACTTTTCTTTTATATTTAGCGTTACAAACCTTAAATACTGGGGAAGATGTGAACCTGTAATTTCAAGGACTCTTCAGTTCCTAAATGATCTTTCTGTTGGATATCCTTTTCACTGTATATCTGATACTATATACTAACAACCAACAAGTACATTATCCTGTTATCCATCTATTTTCCTTGCTTAATTTTTTTTAAATAAGGAGTCTTCATTTAGGTTTATTGTAAATACTGGTTTTAGAAGGGTTCGTAACAGGTTTTGAAAAGCTTATAACAGCTGTATTCTATGAAGCATTTAGTCAAAACCATAACTAAATTTATATGAATATATAGATTCTTTTTTTTTTGTTTTTTTTGTACCGGGAATCAAACTCATGACCTCACGCTTGCCAGGCAGGCGCTTAAGCCACTGAGCTAAATCCCCAGCCCCGATATATAGATTCTTAACCACTTTGTTTATACTCATCCAGTTTAATAAATGGTTACATAAGAAAATATGCAACTACATATGTTAGTCCATGGTTTTTCATAATTGTAAGAAGTTCTTTTTGTAAAGGAAAGCAACTAAGAAGGTCCAAATATGCTAAAAGTACTATTTTATAAAAACTGAATTCCTCAGAGCAATTACAGAGTCCACCAAAAAGTATACATACTTCAGGAAAATAAAAACTTACATAAATATATTGTGATATTAATACAAGTTACCTTTGGTCTCTACAATTACTAGAGATGCTCAAAAGCTTCCAGACTTTTATTAGTATGGCAAACTGCTGCTTGGGTAACCTCAGTCATTGAGATTGCTGGACTTGCATTTTCAATTTCTTTTCTAAGGGCCAGTAATGTAGTGAGTTTTCTGCAATATACATCTGTAGATTCCCCCATATACAGGTAACACTGTCTGTTAAAAACAAAACAAAACAAAACACTATACTATTTTTCTTCTCCTCATTTGATTATTTGAATTACCAAATCAACATCTTATATACTCTAAAACAAGATTTTGTGTTCCATATTAGCAAATTTTTTGAAGCCTAAAAACAGAAATCATTCTTTCTTAATAGATTATAGTTGATAATAAAAATAAAGATTTCTTGTAGATGTTAGCTATCAAATACATAGATATAGTGAAAAATAAACATTGATTTAGTTAACCACTAAAATTAGCTGATATTTTAATATGAGGACAAATGCTGAAAATGGGTAGCTTTAATGTATATTCATTTCAGGAATATGTTTGTATTAGTTAAGTTTAAAACTGTGTTCCTTGGCAAACCATAAAAGATTTCCAAAGTATTAGACACCCACTTTTGTGCTGGAATTTAATATGCAACTTTTTATTGGAAAATAATCGTCCTTGTCTGGCAAAATCCACCATGCAATATTTCTGTTAGTAGGTATAATGCAATAAAGACAGGGAGGGCTATTTATCACTACAAATTTTGAGGATTTCAGGATTCTTTTTATTATTTTAATATATTTCTTTGATATTAAATCAGAAAAATGATAAATTACACCTGTCTAGGCTGTTTTTCTTTTTTACTGGAAAGTGATGTACAACCCAATTCCAGTGGTCATTTTGGCTTTTTAAGATATGTATTTTTTCATATTAAAAAAAATTCAACCTGTATTTTTTTTCTAATAATCATGCTGAGATACTCTTTATTTCTAACATATGAAGTGGTTTATAAGTACTTCTAGTATTGCAAACTCTGGCCTTTTCACATTGAATTACTTTGAGAGCATATTATCTGGAAAGAAGCCTTGGTCATTTTATAGTATATATGTATTGTTTAGATTTACCCTATTTTTGGAGTTGAAATGGATATTTAATATGAAATTAGTTTGATTTGTATTATTTTAGTATAATTTGCATGATACCTAATTTATTTGTGTGCTATTTAAAATCTTTTTTCTATCACATTATATGTACTATATATTCTTTAACCCAAGTATTACAATCTTTTATTTTATAAGCTCTTTATTGCTTCTGAACACTTCTTAAACTTAATTAAAAAAATCATATTTTCAGAAAATTTACTAGATAAAATTTTAAAACTGTAGTGTTTTAAACCAAGTATACAAATGACTTCAACATGGGTACATTTGATTTATATTTTTTAACAATTATTTGAGGTTTGCATATTTAGAAATATATATTAGCTCAATTTGATTTCAGTGTTCAGTTATTTGAATTATAAATCATTATGTCCCTTCTAGCTGATCAGTCATGAAATATCTTTGAATTCATTTACATAATGGAATATGTGAGTGGTATATTTATTTCAGTGCAGTCGTTGGTTGCCTAATGTATGTTTTGTTGTTTCCAGTCTATTTCTTTATTAGAATATTTTTTTATCTTGATTTTAAAGCAATACAGTGTTTCTGTGTTAAGATGGTATTCTTCAGCTACAGAAACAGTTATGTAAGGTAAAAATAATAACCTCTTGGCTCCTATTAATGGAAATCTAGTTTGTATACTCAAAATATTTTTATTTCAAATATTAGTGATGAGTAAATAAAAAGCATTTTTCATACAATAAAGTTTTAAAATATTCATTTCTTTATAATGCATATCTCCAGATATTTTGTTTTGCTTTGTCTATTTTATCTGCTTCGGATGAACCTTACGTGAATTTCTGAGTCCAAAGCCAGTCTCTGAACTTCTGTGTGTACTTTATCTGACCACTTATTTGGCGATGAAATTGAAAAAGATTATCATTTTTAGGAAATACTGAAAAACTTTCAGTTGCCTTAAAACAGTGGCCTCAAAATTTAGTGAACATCAGAGTGTGAGTGCTTGTAAAGACAAAAATTATTAGGCCAGAACTTGAAAATTTTCACAACATTCAACTGAAGTTAACTCAAAAACTTTTGCCTTTAAGTAACTAGAAAATAGAGTAGAGCCTAGGCATGGTGGTGTGAGCCTATCATGCCAGCTGCTAGAGAGGCAGGAGTGCCTGTTTGAGACCAGCTACTATACAGCCAGGAGGACTGCAAGTTTGAGGCCAGCCTGGGCAACTTAATGAGACTGTCGCAAAATAAAAATGAAAAGAACTGAGGATATAGTCCAATGGTAGAACAACCCTGGGATTAATCACCAGTACAACCAAAGAGGAAAAAAAGTCACTGAGTGAGCAAGTGGAATTATATGTCCTAAACAGAAAGCCAGGTACTTTCCCCAAAGGCAGTTCTTCATAGGAGTTTGTCTATGCTACAAAATAGTGTAATTGACATTTTTAGAGATATAGCAATCTAGTTCTCTAAACAATAATGTGTTAAGTGGGGAGGCTGCTATTACATGACCCCCAAATTATAACTAAATAGCCTGTAATATTTTACCCTAGTGTTGCCATTCACCAAATTTAAACTTTCTAAGTTGATAAGACTATTGTAAATTTAAATCCACTGACTTTTTGCAAGAAAATTTGTTTTCCTATCAGATTCACTACACAGAGCATATATAATACATTTTGCAGATACATTTGAGTAACTATTTAGTATTTTCAAATTTTTCAGATGAAATTTTAAGATTACTTCTTTGTATATAGTTTTCTACAGCATAGAGGTAAAATGTGACTCTGTCTAAGGCCAGCTCTCCATAGTCAGGTTCAGTACTTGAGAATCCTGCCTCTTCTTTGAAATGTTTTCTTATCTAAAATTTCTAGTTTCTACCTAAATGCGAAAGAGGTGAAATTATTAAACTGATTGGAAAGGGAAGCTTCAGGGAAAATAATAAAGAATAAAAAAAAAGAATAAAACAATAAAACAATAATACAGAATAAAGATGATACAAGAGCAATAAAATAAATTTTCTTACTTAAGTGCTGAGAAATATAGAGGAAGGTGTTGAATCTCATCTAAAATTCTGTTTGATTTACAAACAGTTGAAGTTTTTCTTCTTTTGAAAAACTTCTAAAATTCTGTTTGATTTACAAACAGTTGTTTTTCTTCTTTTGAAAAATAAGTAATGAATATTTCTGCATACCTCATTATTTATCTAAATTTAGAGCACTATAATGTCTCACTTTCAGATATATAAGAAAGGAAATTTCATTTTGTATCAGGCCCCCTGTTGGTAGTTGTCCTTTATCACATAATGTTTCAAAGGTTTAAGAAAATCCAAAATATATTTAACCCTTTAAAAGCAAATCTCATGAAAAGAATTCTGCATTAATTCATGAATTTTATCCAAATTCATTATTTATTAATACTGTTAACCTTAACATTTCTTAGGACTGATGACTTCTTACCTGGATTTAACATTGAGTAGGAATAAAACAGTGATTTTTAAATTTAATTCCATACTCAATGACTTACTTCATCTTATTGTCTACTTTCAGTTTAACAAATACTTAGTAAGTATTGCTAAATACAGGATAGAAGGGTAAATAAAATATAAATAATGCCTTCACAAGTTTTAAATTCCAACAGAATTGACCCTGATTCTAGACTTCCTTTCCTATATTTCTTTTAAGATGCTGAAGTCAAATTTTAGGACAGTTTTGTTTTCATCAACTCAAGTTATATACTAATTTTCTGAAAATCTTCACACTAAAACAATATGGATATATATAGCATTGTTTATGACTACTTTTAAAAAGCCATTTTATTCAACAATATTTAGATATAGATTATAACAGACCAGTAAGTATAAGACTTTTTTGTGTAACAAACAGTGTGCAAACCAGGCATCCTTACCCTGTCCCTGACCTTTCCACCACTTAGATGTGAATTCTGAATGTGATGGGAGTCAGGAAAAGAGTAGAGGATGAAAGATGAAACAAAGGTCTAGAATGAAATAACAGTGAAGAATGGAAATTACTATGGTTAAAAATCAAGGATGCCCCATCCCCAGCACACAAAAATGTGCTCAGAAGCAGGGATTTTGGAAGGTGATTGGATTATGGGACCACTATAGCTGGCTTGCTATAGAAGAGGGGTGTTCTAGTTGGAAGAGTTAAGTCACTGGGAGCATGAACCCAGGCTGTACCTTCCTCCCCAGCTCTCCTCTTCTCCCTCTGCTTCCTGGTCACCATAATGTGAACAGCTTTCTTCTGTTCAGGTCCTTCTGCCATTTCTGCTTGTAACAAGTCGACCACAGACTGAAAATTCAGTAAGCCAATATACATTACCCCTCCTTTTAAATTGTGTCAGGCTTTGTGTCTCAACAATGAGGAAGTAGTTAAAACAGAAGTAAAATTGAAAAGCATGGAAGCCTATAATCCCAGCACTTGGGAGGCTGAGGCAAGAGGATCTGTGGAAATCCAAAACCAGCGTAGGCTGCAAAGTGAGCTGAAGGCCAAGTTGAACTGCATAGCCAGACCTTGTCTCAAAAAGACCAAAAAAAAAGAAGTAGTAAAATTGAGTATTTCTATTATAGAAAAATATTTTATAATAAACACTAGTAATTCTCCTTTTGTGAAACAGTGTTAAAATGCATCACATTATTTCACTGAATACCACTGTCTCCAGATGGTGTGTGATAATGTTAAATAAAACTAGTTTCACCATACATCCCTCAGGCATACATCTATTAACATTTCTCATCAAAAGAAATGTTGGTTTATTTCTTTCCTTCCTAGAAGCCATGGAAAAGTCACATAATTTATCTCCTCTGTTTATTTATTTTTTATACTAAGAACAAGTGTAAGAATCTACTCTACTTTTCTGTAGCCCCCTTTTTCAGACTGTCACCAAGTTTTCTAAATTTTTGCTTCCCAAGATTACCTCCCTCAAGAATTACTTTGATCTAGTCATTTCTCTTCCCAAAAGCCCAGAATCACTTTCATTTGTTTTTTAGATCAAAGTAAAACTGTTGATTTGAATTTGAGTGAGTCCTTTAATAGTACCTACTGAGTTCTTATTACTAAATTCCTGATCTACCACACAATCATAATTTGTACTTTATACTTGGGCCGAGAAACTTTATTTTACCTTCCACTTGACATCCTTTATTATCTTTTCCTAAATGCCATTTGTTCTATTCTCCCTACTTTGAAGCTTTGAGGCTCAACTAGTTTCTTTTCAAATTTTCAATTATTGCTAAAGATTTAGTAAAGCCATCCTAAAATCGTTTTAATTCTTAGTTATTTAGTGCTTAGTAAGTATTAATTGCTTTTTTTTCTTTCCCATTGTTTTCTTTTTCTTAGTGTTCCTGAACTTGTTCTCATCTATCTATCTAGATATGGATGTAAGATATTTTAGTCTTTACTAGTCTTGTTTCCTCCTGCCGTAAGTTATAATTTGTTAGTGACTATGGCTTTTCCCCCTCCTGTATAGTTTCCAAAACTTCATATGTAGTAGACATTTAGAATATAGTGTTATCTGTCCTGTTAAGTGAGTAAGCTTTAACTCCTACACTTGTAAATAATTATTAGTATCACTTAAGATGGTTCATTTTGATTATACCTGCTTGAATTTTTTAGTTTAATAGGTAGCATTCATGAGCATAATCCTACTTTGGAATAACAAAATTTGTATTTCAGTAGCCATATCTACCTAAAGTAATTTCTGATATGTAATATTCTTATCCTTGAACTTTTTTCTATTATCAGACTAATTTTGTCTGCATTATCTCTCTGTGAACATCTGTGTCACTGAAATATTTGTCTAGATCAGTATCATTATCTACCATCTTGTGCTTGGTGAATATGTAGCATAGTATTCCAATTCTAAAATAACTTTTTCTGAAACAACAATTTATCCCTTACAAATAGAATTTATTTTATGGTTGATAGTATTTTAAATTCTGCTTTTCTTTCTTAGTAGTACATAGATATTTTAAAAATCAATAGCATTTTAGGTCTGATGAAATATGGCAGATAGTAAAGGTTTGATATTGTGAGCTGAAGCTGTATTTAGTACTACACTAGAGTGCGTTGTACTTCCATAACTTAAGAATCCAGTTTATTCTCAACTAAGTTATCCTCCTTAGATAACTTAGTTTTACATTTTCAGAACTTTTAGCCATCTGCAAGGTACACCGTTCTTTTGATATTTTCTTGCATTTCTCCCCCGTTTTTTATGATGGCTTTCAATAAGACCATCTTCATCTTTCTGTTTTATAATCACATAGATACAGGAATTGCCTGGGAATTTTAAAAGATCACTATTAACCAGGCTATGGATTTTGCTGAGATGGAAGTGACAGTGGCACATTAATTAATTGATTCTTATTAAAAGAAAAGTTTTCTCTGACCCTTCTGGGACCTAGTTCTAGTTTCAGTTGTGTTTCAAGAAGCAAGTGATCTCTGGAGGAACAAACACTAACCTCTTTAGAATCAAGTGGATATGGTAAAACAGTGAAAACAGCTTGTGCATGAGAGGCAAGACAGACCTGGATTTCAATCTTGACTACCATTTACATGTTTCATGTGTGACCTTTAAGAAACTCTTACTACTCAAGACTTCTAATAGTGTTGATAATATAGTTAATATCATTACCATGTTTATTGCTGTGAGCTGCAGGCCTCTGAAATCTAACCTAGTACTGACATAATTCATCAAATGCTTCTACCCTATTATAACCCTAGTTTTTTAGAGAGTAAGATCAGAGTACAAAGATCATAAAGATATATTTACATGCTTTTCTTAACATTACAAATCTTAAGGCCATAACTAGTTTGGAATTGAATTCCTATAAAAGAATGCAAATATTCCAGTGGATTTGAATTTTTTCTGTATTTAAAAAAGTAAAAGTTCTTACTCATTTTTTCTTTAGGGTGTAATTAAAAGGCAGTGAGGCTGGCCCTGGTACAGAGTACGCAGATGCAGTTCTACAGTCTTTGGCAGATAAGATTCTTCTTGTGAATGTTCTCTTTATTGCATCCATAAATATTCTATTGTCAAAACATGACTTACTGTTTATTAGCATCACTGACAGGAAAGTCCCTGAAAATGGCAGCATTCATATTACCCTTAGACCCTGTCACTTTTGACTTTGAAATTTCAAGAGCATTGAATTTGATAATTACTTAAGCTATTTCTAAGTCTATTGATCTCCACTCTTGTTTAACTGAGTGAACTTTGATTGACAGTTCTGCTCGGTGATGGATGATTATGGAAAATCATCAAATCTGCCATCTTTAGACAGGAGAAAACCTACTAGCTATCAGCTTTGATCTTGTTGCTCTTTAGTCTGTCAGAAGAACACAGTGCATTGACTACCCACCATGAGCAAAGCACTGAGGAAAAATGGATACACCCCCTGCCCTTAGAAAGATTATAGTCTAAGAGAAAGTAAGGTGAGCCAGATATGAATGCTCACTATGCAACTGTAACAGTTACTTTAATTTCAGAGGGACTTCACTCTAAATCATATTGTCTATCTTTTTGAAAATTATTTACTGTTTATTTTCACTGTTTCTCATCTGAAAAGTAAATATGATACTACCTGTTTAGTGGAACTGTGAGATTTAGCTTTGCAAGTAGTACACATTGTATAAAGTCTCTACATCATTATGTTTGCTTGCCTGGTTTATAATTGGCAAAACCTTTTAATCATCTGATTTTTAAGGCAATCCTGAAAGATAGTTTGGGCATAGGTTTCATCCTTACTTGTTGGAGAGGGTAGCTGAGGTTCAGACAGGCTGAGTGTATTATTACTCAGACTCATTCAGCTGTTAATGATGTAGGCAGCCAGGAGCCCAGGTTTCCTGACTTGTATCCAGGTGTGTTTCTCACTCTGTTACACACATACATAAATAACTAAAACTCAGAATTAGGCCTTTCAGTGCCATTGTACAGAGCCAATTTAACAGAATTCTAAATTTGGAGATAATGAGACAGAATGGAGTCAATGTTCATTGTAACATGAATGAAGCCATGTTCAAGTGTTAGTTTTCAAGAAGACATGAGCTGCACTATAGGGAACAGCTACAACAGAAAACATGTCTATGATAAAGTAATAAGAGAGCGTCTATGCATACCAAATAAATATGCTTAGGACCCATATCACACTAGAAATTATTTAGGCCTTATATTCTTGTTTATAAATTGCTCAACTTTTATTCTCAGAATTTTAACTGTTCAGGTTATAATAATATACACTACAAAATGATGGTTTTTGGAGTCAAACCTCAATTCAGATCTCAGCACTATGTGTAATCTTGCTTAGGCAAGTAACTTAATTTCTCTGAGCTAATTTTTTCTTATCTCTACAGGAGAGAAATAATAAATAATATTTAACAGTGTAATTGTGGAGATTAGGTGAAATAACGTGAAAAATGCCTTCCACATAGGCACTTGAGAAATTAGTTCTTTTAAACTGTCCTTCAGCACTTGAGGATTTCTTAATTGTATTCTGATCTAAGATTTCTAACTGGGCTCATTGTTTCTTAGAATTGAATAATTCCTTCTTTCTTGATAGCCTATTATGGGTCTTTTATAATTATTTTATTATAAAATAACACTAAGTAAAAAGAAATTCTCAGGTTATAACCAAAATGTAAAATGGGTCAGTTTTAATTTTCCACTAAGACTTTAATAGTAAAGGAATTCTTGTTTTAATTATAAAATTCATTCTTCCTTTCCGTAACTAGAATATGTATAAGATGGAAAAGTAATTGCACTGGTTAATAATGGATTATCATTTATAACAGAATGAAAGGCATTCTATAGGAATACTCTGAAATCATATTTATTCTTCATAAGTAGAAATTAATGCCATTTTAGCTTGGTGTTATTTTGTGACTTATTTTGTATTGGTAAGACAAATATATTTTCCCAGATTCCTTAACTTCTATTACTTATATCCTTTTAAAAAAACTTGTGAAAATAGATGCTGTGAAATTCATGCTAAAAAATCACACGGTAAGTCTTAATTCCTTAATTAATGTCTAGAATTTTCTGGATAGTTTAGGTCAACCATTAGTAACTGTGGATGCTCTTTTACTTTCATTAGAGTGAACACTTTCCCTTTCTTGGCATCAATGACAGTTACAGTCTCAGTGACTTCAGGTGCCGAACAACCTTCTACACAGCCCTCACTCGCCTTCTGATGGTAGATCTAGGTAAGGTTAAGTATTTAAGCTCAATTAATAAAGGATCAGCAATATAGACAGTCTACCCCAGAAAATGTATACACAGTTCAGGAAAAGAAAAACTTACATAAATATTTTAATACTAAATTTATTGAGACATCGTGATATTAATACAAATTACCTTTGACCTCTACAATTATAAGAGGTGCTCAAAATGGTGGCTATTAGCTTCCAGACACTAGTACAGCAAACTGCTGCTTGGGTAACCCTGGTCATTGATATTGCTACACTTACATTTTCATTTTCTTCTCTATGGACCAGCAATATGGTGGGTTTTCTGCAAAATATGACATCCTCTAGGGTCCCCTCACATGAAGGTAATACCATGTGTTGTAAAAACATCATATTGTTTTTTTTTTGTTTTTGTTTTTGTTTCCTGAAATGTGTATACATTTTTCTGGTAGAGTCTGTATTTGTGTGAGTAAACAAGTACAATACTAGTAGGTATTTCATGTAACTTATTGGAAATGGTCATCTTTCAAATGCTCCATACCTTTCTAAAATGTGAGCATTTACCTGTTAGCACCATAGCTAAGAGACAAAATCTTTGCACTTCAGGTAGTATTTTTCACTTCATTTAGCACTTGCCTTGATTCTTTACCTCAAAAATTATTTTCTGTGTATCCTTTGACCCTAGGAATCTAGGAATAATCTTAAGCACAGGAAGTGTCTTTTGTAGTAACACTTAAACAAGAGGAAAAATGGAAACAATGTCAGTGTCCTAGAGCAGTGATGGCAAACCTGTGGTACACATGCTGCAACGGACTGTTTGTATCATCAAAAGCTCTAAAAGGTTTGCTATTACTGTCCTATAGGGATTAGAAAATTATGGACTGGCCACCTGATTAATGGAATGGTTTATAGACATTAAAAATGATGATTTGTATATCCACAAAATAGTTAAGATAGTTATACTACTAATTGCCATTAGTTCATTGAAAAGAAAAGTTTGTGCTAGATTGTTTGATCAATTTTTCATACTTATAATATGAGCACCTACTTTGAAGATAACAATGCACAAGGTGTTAACTATTGTTACTCTCCTATAATCTTGTTTTTAAATTTTGTACCATTGTTTTTATTGTTTTTTCTTTTAAAATAAAAGATTTGAAGACAAGGCTGTGCATGAAATTTTTTGTAATAATATGAAGTGAAAAAGCAAGTATTGTACTATTTAACTGGTATGATTACATATACTGGAAGAAAATGCATAAAAAGGTTTTCATGAATTTGTTCAAAAGTACTAAATATAGCCATTTTTGGAAAGCAATATGGAAGTTACTCAAAAAATTAAAATAGAACTACCATATAACCCAACAGTCCCATTACTTGTTATATACCAAGGGAATGAAATTAACATGTTGGAGAGACATCTATAGTCACATGTTCACTGCAGCACTATTTGCAGTAGCTAAGAAAAGAAACAACATAAGCTGGGCATTTAGCTCAGTGGCACAAGCGTCTGCTTGGCAAGTGTGAGGTCATGAGTTCAATCCCCAGTATCAAAAAAAAAGAATGAAAAAAACAACCTAAATGTCATCAAATAATAAATGGATAAAGAAATTGTGGTATATATACACAACACAGTGCTCTTCAGCTTAAAAACAAAGAAACTAGCAGGCTTGGTTGACCATGTCTGTTATCCCAGTACTCTAAGAGCCTGGGACAGGAGAATCACAAGTTTGAGCTCAACCTAGGCAACCTATCAAGCCTCTGTTTCAAAACAAAAATTGCTGGGGATGTAGCTCAGTGTGAAGGCCCTAGGTTCAATCTGTAGTACCACCCTAACCTACCTCCTCAAAAAACACCAAGGAAACCCTGCCAGCAATAGCAATAACATGATTGAACCTGGAGGACATTGTATTAATGAAATAAGTGAGACACATAAACAAAATACTGTATTATCTCACTCATGCAGAATCTAAAAACACTGATCTCATAGAAGTAGACTAGAATGATAGTTACCAAGGACTGAGCACTTGGGGATGCAGTGTAAAATGATATTGGCCAAAGCTTTGATATAAAATTTCAGTAGGTAGATACAAAGTTCTTTTGTATAACCTAGTAGCTGTAATTAATAACAACATGTTGTATTCTTAGAAATAAAGTGGATGTTAAGTATTCTCACCACAGAAATGCTAACTGTGAAATAAAGCACAGTTATTTTCTTATATTTAATCATTCTATATTTATGTACTGAAAAACTGTTATATGTGGTAAATACATACAATGTTATCGTCAGTTTAAAAAATAATAACTAAAGCATACTGAATTTTGTCTTTGTGAGGTAGGTTATAGTTTTTTTTCCCACTTCTGGTTCTTTGCATTTTTCTTAAATATGTAACTTTTATAATAGTAATAAATCCTTTTATTTCTAATTTTCTTAAAAATTGTTTTAACTGACATATAAAAGTTACACATATTTAATGAGGTACCATGTAATGTTTCAAGACATGTTTACATAATGTGTAAATTACATGAAACGTGTCTTTTGGGGGCAGAAAGTTGTGGAAAATCAAGGCCATGATCTTATGCATCCTAGGCAGACTCTGCCATTGAGTTTCATCCCTAACCCAATGTTAAACGTATTTGTTGCCTCATATATATCATTTCTTTATGATAAAAACTTTGAAAATCCTTTCTTCTAGCTTTCGAAATGTACAGTGCATCTTTGTTACCTATAGTCACCCCACTGTGCGATGGTAGTGCACTGGAATTTTGTACTCCTATCCAGTTATAACTAGGAATAAGACATCCTGGTATGTCACTGCACAGTGAGGTGACTGTACAACCTTCCTCCATCCCACCACATACTCCCTAACTCTCCTTTTTCTGTATAACCACCAATCTGCTCTCCAGTACATCATATCAATTGTTGGAGACTCTAATATGAGTGAGACCATGAAGCATTTGTCTTCTGTGTCTGGCTTATTTCACTTTAACACAGTGATCTCCAGCTGTTGTTTTAAATGATAGGATTTCATTCTTTTTCTTAACAGCTGAATAATATTTATATGTTTTTTTCACATTTTCTTTATCCATTTATCAGCTGATGGACACGTAGGTTTTTTCATATCTTATCTGTTGTGAATTGTGCTACAGTAAACATGGAAGCATAAGTATCTATTCAACATACTGATTTCATTGCCTTTGGATATTTAACCAGTAGTGGGATTTCTGAATTATATGGTAGGCTTTTTTTTTTTTTTCTTGAGGAACATTTATACTGTTTCTACCAACACTCTGCAAGAATCCCCTTTTTTTCCACATCCAGCACTTATCTTTAGTCTTTTTGGTAACAGCATTTCTTAATATGGTGAGGTTCTGTTTCATTGTAGTTTTTATTTGTATTTCTTCTTTTTATAAATGTCTGTTTAGATCTGTTTCTCATTTTTTAATCAGGTTCATTTGTTTGTTTGCTTGATTGGCTTTGCTGTTGGATTTTTCGAGTTCCTTATGTATTCTGGATATCAACTCTTCATCAGATGAGTAGTTTGCAAATACTGTCTCCCATTCTGTAGGTTATCTCTGCACTGTACAGAAACTTTTTAGTTTGAGGTAATCCTACTTCTCTGTTTTTGCATTTTATTCCTGTGCTCTTGAAATCTTGTTCAGAAAATTCTTGCTTGCTTTTAATTTATTGTAAATGTGGAGTTAAAGAGAAATAGCTATAGATAAACAGAACATTAGGTTAGGCACTTGAGGCTTTTTATGTAACCTTGTTATTCTGGATTCCCATTTCCCACATTTCAATTTCACAGGTTAGATCAGTGGTTATACATACACGAGACAATTCAGTCAATGACAGGGTCGTCCTTAGTGAATATAATACTGATGATGTTTTTTCTTTTGAAATGTATTGATTAGTCTGTCACCTTAAATGCAAAGTTTTAAAATGTGATCATGTACAAGGAAAGAAGATAAATCATTTTATTTTGCACATAAAAGACACTGAACCTTGAAATGGAAAAATGAGTAAACTTCTCAATGTTCTACATCCATATTATTTTCATGAATTTCAGCAGAATAAGTCACCTGCAAGACAGCCAGAAAGTTGAGAGAAATGCAACTAGAATGATTAAAAAGATTAGTGGGATTGATTTCTAAGAAAAGATTAAAAGAACCTTGTATGTATAACTTGGCTAAGTGACAAGTAGAGCTAGAGGCAAAGAGAACTGTCTATAAATATTTGAAGAGTGTAAACCAGGCATGCAAAACCCAGTCATCTGCTACCTTAGGCAAATGGGAGATCTAACTGAGTGGCAGCTTTTAGTACTGCACACTGGCCTGTTTACCTCTTGGATGCTGCCTTGGAAAGAAGAGGAGCAGCTCCAGACTCTGTCATTGTCCTCAGCAATCATTTATTGGGCATAGTATGCTGAACTCTGAGCCCAAGACAGCGGGGAATCAGGTATACTCTGCCCTGGCTTTTCTTGTTTTCTCATTGTCCAAGCATTTAAAAAAGACTTTAAACTGTTGTCTAGACTTCATTTATCTTACAGCCCTTAAAAACACCATTTTCACACATTGAAAGAAATGGGGAGACCAAAGTTAAAGATAAATATCTAGAGATTTTCTAGAAATAGCCTAACATTACTCGTATCTTCAGAACCTTGAAATGGAATAGATTAAGATTTCCTTTTTCATGTAGTTGCCATGCAAAAAAGAACCCCACCTATCTGTAGTGGCTTTAAACAAAGGATAGACTCTGAACACTGTGTGGACTCTCTTCCACGGCTCTACTGCAGTTATCATTACATTAGTAATTGATATTCATTTTTATACCCAGAAAGACTACATTGCATACTTTCTAAGGGAAATTTGCATTTATTTAGTATTGCTTAATGTAATAGGTGATGTATAAGAGACTGAAGTTAAACATACATAATTTGAATAACTAATAGGATTTTGTTTCCCAGATTAGATTCCTTTGAACTATTACTCATAACAATATAAATTGATATATTTTGGTCCAAAGTGGTTTTTTTTTAAATAAAAGGTAAAAAATTTTTTACATATTTCTGTGAAACACAAAGAGACTAAGATAGAAGTGCTTGGTGCATGATAGGTGCTCAATATAAGTCAGTTTTATCTGGATTATAGATGAAATTAAAGTACTTGCTTTGGCAGCACATGTACTAAAATTGAAATGATACAGAGAAGGTTAGCATGGCCTCTGTACAAGGATGACATGCAAAAAAGAAACATTAAAAGCTATAGCAACTATACTCATGGGATGGGACTTTTATACTTCTTGGAAAGAGGATCTTTCCTTACTTTTTACATGGTTTCTACTTCTTTAAAATCAATACTATAAACATCAGTGATAATTTCTGATACAAATTACTAGAGTGTCTTTCCATTGTTAGAAACCAGAGTTACTTTCTCCAAATCATGTTGAGAACTTTCGAGGTGATAACTTTGTCTTTTCCTAATTTTCTACTACCAAACTCAGTGTCTCTACATTGTAAATGTTCTCTAAATGCTTGATGAATGAATGACAGACAACTATACAGTAACCAAAATGTCATTATCATGACTTCTGAAATCAGCTCTACCTGTCAGAGTCTTTCTGGAAGTATCCTTGATCATTGATCTCTCTATAGCAAGTGGCTGGTTACATTCAGAGTTATTTGGCCAAATGTGGCTACTCATGTGTGCTATGAGTCTCTTCAAAGTGTTACTACTTTATAGATGATGGTCTGCTTAGTAGTGTTGAATGTAATTTCTACTATTTGAAGCCTTATCTCACAAGCTAGATTGACAGAAATGTCGCTGTCAAAATTTTTGTATGTAGGGCTTGATAGTTTTCTGTTGTGTATTTACTGTCATGGAAATGGAAGAAAAGGTAATGTCAAGAGCAGTACAGATCCATGTATTAAACAAAAGAAGTAAAAACATTAGGTAATGAAAACTGTTCTCAAATTTAAAAATTTGAGAGCAAACTTTTTATACTACTAATTTGTAGTGTGGACAAGAATAAAAAAAGAAAAGAAAAAACACCTAACCAACCTGCTTGCATTGGATGTGATTCTTGAATTGAAATATGAGGCATATTATAATAGAATCCTACAAAATAAATTGAATATGTGATATATAGATATGTATGTATATAGTACGCATATTGGAGAGATTAGGAAATAGGAAAAAAAGGAAGTGTCACATTAATTGGTATTTACTTTGAAATGCATTTTGTTTTCTAGTCAGTAATTTGTACTTTGTATGAATTTAATTAGATGTTACGTGCCCCAGGTTGTATTTCAGATGAAAATGGGGGATTGAGGCAGTAGTTGTACTATTTTATCAGATTGCTTCAGCTACACTTGACAAAGTGTTCGCTTGTAAGAAGAACAGAATTGAAATCATTTATTTCATCATTGGAATGATATTTCAAAACATGTAAGAGATGTTTGGCTGTGTTCTTTTTATAGTAAGAAATTATCATGCAGAAAGAAATGGGTGACCAACCGTATGTGCATTCATGTTAGCCCTTCCAAGAATCACTTAAGGCTCCCTGGGTTATTTTAAAATTAACTTTGTCGATCTAATAAACTAAAGGAAAGAGTATTACCCAAGCCAGTAAATGGAGAACCTCTAGGGAGCTGTTCGGTATAAAATACTTGAATAAATAAAAACCTTCTGTTTTGTTGAATTCAAATGAAGGTGAATTTATTTGACAAATATCAAAGAGGCTAGGTGTGAAAACAGAGCTATTTGTTTTGTGGAGAGCTAGATATTATTAGTTGCAAATTATTTGCTTACACATCTAAAATTGCTTGGTGTCACCAATAGTTGTTTTTCCTTGGCTATTTCATTATTACTTCTTATACTGAACTACTCAGATGAGAATCTTGTGGATAAGGTTTGAATGAGCATTGAATTCAGTGGGTAAACTCTTAAGCAATATTTTAATAGAGAAATACTTATATTAAAATGGTGTTTATGAATGTTAAAAAAGAGTTCTTTTTTTAGAGGTAAAGGTAGCATACTATCCATATATTTTTGTGTTTTGTAACTAGAACCTAAAGATAGTAGTAGATCAAATTTGAGAAATTTTAAATAACAAGTAAATGTTATAAATATAAAGGGAAGAATATTCTAAAAATATCTGCTAAAGGTAGAATTGAAATTTTTCTTCATTAGTAATAGCTATCTTTTTTTTACAAATTTATAGTTTGAAAACATTTTAGGTATATACTATCCTGTTTGATTCTCACAACAGGCTACACTTTGTAAGTATTAGTCTGTTGTTTAGCTATTAGAATACTAAGGTCAACAAAATTAGATAAATTGCCCAAGGTCAGTCATGTGACTGCTCTCCCTTAGACCACATATTTTCACTCACTTTTGCTAAACTGTGTTTTCCTTTATACCTTCTCAATAAGAAATATGACTGCATTTTTATTTGAATTGTTTAGACCAAATGATTTAGGGGCAGTGAGAAGAAAAGTGAAAGGATTACTTTCTAAGCTTCTATGACATAAATGAATAGATTTGTGTTTATTATTTTTCCTATATAGGTATATTTCAGGTTTATAGTCAATGAAAATAAGATTTAATTTTTAAAACTTAATCTTATGTCTAATAATTGGACAAAGCATATTTCTTCTCATGGGTTAAGGACTTAGAGGCAGATATCCCAGGGAGATTTAGCAAGTGAGGGGCATGATCAGAAATAGCTAACATTCTGATAGATAGAAAAATACATCAGATATCACCTGTGTCCATGACTTGGCAGACACTTTGGAAAATAGATGGGGGGAAGTAAGGGGTAAAGAAGCAGCTGGAAATACTTAGACTCTATAATGAGATAATTAAGACTAATTAGATGGCCCTGTAGGCAGAAAGCTGTCCATTAAATCTAGATCCAGTTTTAATAACTTAACTGGTTTTGAGAGTAGAGAGTCCAGAACACCCCAGAGACTGAGGGGTTTGAGAGGTGAAACTTTAAGGTAAGTTTCTTACAAAAGGAATAGCAATGGTCTACACTGGGTACTATATCCTTCTTCTAGGAATTAAAGCAAACATCTTAGGGAATTTCAGGGAGCCTCAGTTTTCTCATCCATTAAATGGAGATACCTACCTTGAAGAGTTGTTACATGATTTAAATATGAAAAAATTATATGAAAGACCTTCATCATATAATCAAACATGTTTATAGGTTCCAGCCAATAGAATGTGAACATTTTTAAGGTATCATTATTCTGCCTACTAATCTGACATATCACTAATGCTTAAATATTCCATACAGTATTTACCATATAATCAGTCTTAAGTAAAAGTTGGCTATCATCATTTATATAACTATGTAATTGTTTTTGTTACTTGATTCTCCTTGTCCACTTCCCCAGATCCCCTGTAATCCAGCTGTTGTTTGAATTCAGAAATAAATTTTATTATTTTATACATTTAAAGGGGGAGACAGAAGAGCAAACCAGATTACTTTTATTGAGGTATCTTTGATTGTTTTTCAGATTTTTCATGCCATAAATTTTGCCCTTTTAAATATATAGTTCAGTGGATTCTATTATATTTAGAATATTCACTAGGTTTCCTTCTGCCCCATTACCCGACAACTACTAATTCGTTTGCTGTCTATGGATTTATCCTTTCTCTGGACATTTGCTATAACTAGAATCATACCATATGTGGCTTTTTTGTGAGGGAAAGGGGTTGCAGAGTCTTCCTATATAGTTCAAGCTGGTCTTCAACTCACTATGTAGACCATGCTGGCCTTGAACTCATGGCATTCCTTCTGCCTCAGCTTCCCATGTCCTGGGATTAAAAGCATGTGCCACTGCATCTGGCCGTATGTTGCTTTTATGTCTGGCTTCTTTCACTTAACATGTTTTCAAGTCTCATATTTAGCCTGTTTTGATACTTTGTTCTTTTATGGCTAAATATTTCATTGCATGTATGTACATAGTTTGCTTATGTATTCATCTCTAGATTAGCACTTTGGATTTCTGTTATTTCTGCCTTGCAGCCATTATAAAATAATACTCCTAAATGAACATTTGATTGTGGATGTGGGCTTTTACCTCTTTTGGAGTGAAATTGCTGAGTCAAATAGCAACTCTTCAATAACTGCTTAACTTTCTTTAGTGTCTATACCATATTATCTTGTCAGTGCCCCCTTACATCCCACTATTTGAGGTTCTAAATTGTACAAAATAATAAATGAAATGTCCTACAAATATCTGATAGCCATCTCTAGAGGAAAAATATTTGTAATTTTATAAAAATAATCACTTCCCATTCAACCCTTGCATCAGAAACTCAGTAGAGATGTTTAGCTTTGCGTTTTTACCCAAACCCAAACAATTTATTATTTTTCTCTATGTATGACTAAGAACATAATGTTAATATTTATTTTTTAATGAAATATTAGTTTGTAAATTAGTGCTTCACCTTCAAATCAAATTGGTTTCTGTGTCTTTGTCTTGTTAAAAAAAAGAACTTGGCAGCTTCAGTTATTATTCATAAAATTATCACATATAAATTTGGCATGCTAAATATATGACTTCATACTAAAATAAGAAGTTGTAAAATAGCTCATGTTTTCATCTTTTATATCAGAAATAGTAAATGATACCACTGTACTAACACAGATAAGGAAAAATTTTAATATATTTTGTATAAAATCATTTAAATGGTATAAACATAAATGATCAGTTCTCCAGCTTAGGCAAAAAACAAATTATATATATATATATATATATATATATATATATATATATATATACACACACACACACACACACACACAATATAAATATATTCAATAATAGAGCTGTGCTAACTGAAACAAACATTTTTCAGTAGTAACATACCAATATCTGACATTTGTCAGCCTTAAACCCAAGTGGTTACCTAGGAATTCCATTTTTCTCACCAGGAATTAACTTCTGTTACTCAGTCACTCCACAGATATTTCTATAATGTCAGATTCTATTCTAACATTAAAATATACTTGTGATCAGAATAGACCCAAATTTTTTCTCCAGGAGGCTTCTATTCTAATAGAGAAGCCAAACAGTAATTGTGTAAACATGTAAGTTGGTAGTCATAGCAAGTCCTATAAGAAAAGTAAAGCAAGTTAAAGTAAAGGAGTTGGAGAGTGATGGGGGAAGGGACTCTGGATAATGCTTTAGATAAATTGGTCAGGGAAGGCCTTTCTGTGCAAATACATCCAAATAAAATTGCTCCTCACATTCCTGTCTTTCATAGTGCCTTGTCTTTGTATTCCCAGTATTCATTTGCCTCTAAATCTGACTGAAGAAAGAGGTGAAATCAGGCAGGTTTTTTATCTGTAGCTCAGAATATGAAGTGAAGAGTTGAAATACAAAGTTCTGAATTTGTCTTTGTTCTGGAAAAACATCTTTACTTTGGTAAAATAAACGCTGTATTAAAAAGGCTTTGCTCACAAAGGAAGGGTAGCAGGCTAGTAATCTTGTTGCACTTTATTTGATTACCATAATCACCTCTCTTTATATCCATGTTAAACTCAAGACAACAAAACTGCTAATGGCTGTCATTTATGAAGTGCCAGCAAAGAGAATTACAGATGTTTTGTCATGTAACTAAAGTTTATGAAGTAACTGTTATATTTCTTCATTACAAATGAGGACAGGAAGGCCTACATGTCAGACAGCTGTCAGTAGCAAAGCCAAGACTTAAGCTTAGATAAGCTTAATTTAGGGTCTCTGTTCTTTCCAACATCTACATCTCTCCTCACTTGACACTGTTATCAAAAATAATTCCACAGTTAGAAAAACAGTAATCTAGAACCAGTCATGGTGGCGCATGCCTGTAATCCCCGCACTCAGAGGCTGAGGCAGGAGGGTAGTTAAGAGTTTGAGACCAGCCTGGGCTACAAAGTAAGCTCAAGGCCAGCCTGAACTGCATAATGAGACCCTGTCTCAAAAAACTACAAAAAAAAAAAAAAAAGAGAGAGAGAGAAAAAAAAAAGAAACAATAATCCTACATTTTAAAATATCTTAAAGTAAGATTGTATAGTTTAATGTACATATATATTCCATGTTTAAGATTCAGTAATGCTTATTTTGGCTGTTTATTGTATCATTTTATATCAGGTATTAAGATAAGAATTTTTTTATTCTAAAGAGTTTTTTAAAAAGCAATGATTTTTAAAACTACCTTTATTGAACAACTATTTTTCATTCAAATATATAGTACAATATAATGCCAGGTACTGGTTTGGTGCTAATACTAGAACCACCACTATTTATTGACCATCTTCTATTTTTCATGTATTACAACATTAAATCTTTACAATACCTCTAAATGATAGATATTTTTATCCTTATTTTATAGGTGAGGAAGCAGACACAGACTGATTAGTAAAATATCCATAGTTAAAACAGTGTATGTTGGAGGGAGCGGGGGCTCTTAATTGCAGAGCCCTGCATCATTCTGTTTCACAGAGGAACACAAAGATGCAGTCTCAGTTCTTCAGAAGCTACATCCAAGATACTATGAATGTAGGATAATTAATAATTTACATATGTACATTATAATTCTATGTGGGTGTGTATTGTGTGTATATGTTGCTGAGAATTGAACCCAGGTCTTATACATGCTAGGCAAGGATTCTATCACTAAACTTTACTCCCAGCCAAGTAGGGACTGTAACCCTAATCAAATGGTGGCAGTTGTGGTCCTGATAATGGTATTATTAGATTTGTGCTTAGATACCTGGAATTCAAGGCAATCTGATACTAAAGAGTCAGACAAGGGGTTAAGGGTATAGCTCAGTGGTAGAGTGTAGAGTGTGCACTCAGCCTTGAATTCAAGGACAAGCAAAAGAAATAGAGAAGGGAAAGTACTTGGAAAGGGACTGGGGAGAGCTTAGCTCAGATGCTGGGAAAGCTACCATTTGGTATGGACCTTGAAAAATCAGAAAAGCTTCCATGTAGATCAAATGTTATCACCAGCTGGCAGAGAAGGGTGTGTCTGAAAGAACTAATTTGATAGCAGAGACAGTTGATTTGACCTTGCTCGTCACCCAGAACCTTGACCCTTCTGTGGTCAGAAGACTTTCTAGCCTTTTGGCATCTCTTTAACAAAGCTAAATGCCTGACTCTGTTGGTCTTGAGACAAAATATGTGAAGTTGAAAAGAGAAATCATAAAAAATTCAGGGTCACCCAGATCAGCCACTCCTTAAGAGTCAAAGGATCTTTCTATTGATCTCCTGTATGTGTGACCTTGAACCTCAACTTCCTGATCTATAAAATGATACATAGTATATGTAGAAGACCACCTGGACAACTCTCCTTGAATAAAGAATGAGTATCTCCATTTTATCTAAACCTGGCCCTATCTCCTTCTACTGATATGTACAGAGCTGGGTAGGCCATTTCTTTATCCCTTCAGTTGGCTTTAAGCAATGTAAATAGGGCTTGCTGAGGTGCTAATGGATAATCTTTGAAGCTAGAGGACAGTTGCTGTTTCCCCTCCTCATGGCTCATATTTGAGCCAGACTGGATGAAGAGTCATGCTCCACACGGTCAACTGGGATCAAGCCTTGAGATAAGTGGCTATGACTTCCCAGAGCAGAAAAGTTTACACATCAGACCTGAAGCACCAACTCCAAAACATTAGATAGTACCTCAGTTGTTTTATGCAGATTATTCTTTCTGCATGTCCTTTTCCCTACATAGTACGGAGGTGATTTCAGCCCTCAGCTTACAGTACTCCTGTATCTCTCACCTTTCTCACAGTCACTCATCCTCAAGCCACTCCCTTCTTCACAAATTAATGCAATCTGGATTGAGCTTGGGTCAAGGGCTTCGTTCCAATGAACCTTCATCCTGGCCAGACTTAGGACCCGTTGGCTTTCCATAACTATAAATATGTCTTAGTGTCTTTATACTCACCATGGGTTAAACTGGAAGTGGTAGATTCCAATAACTTTTCCATGGAATTACAAATGTAAACTTCCCAGATCATGACAAGGTCCCAGAAGGGCTCTCTATAAGGATAGAGATTGTCTGTTGGTTGAATTGCCTAGAGAAATTATTAAAACAAAATAGCTGAATCTCACACCCAGAGATTCTGATTTGGTTGATCTAGAATGAAACCTACGATTTTGCATTTAACAAATCCCCACGTCATGTTTATGCTGCTAGCTCAGGGATCAAAATTTGAGGACCACTGGTCCCTCTTTTTCTCTCTAATGTCTTATTTAAAAATTCTACATTAAAAGCTCTTCATTTAAATCAGAGGTCTAGACTATATAGTCCATTAAGTGTAGCACCTTAAGCAAGATGTTTAACCTTTCTTCACCTGTTTTATCATGAAGTGGGATTGGTGGTTCCTTGTGGCATACGATGAGTGAGATAATCCAATCTCATTGAAAAGAAACCACTTTTGAAAAGAATATTATCTAAATTATCAGTTGTACATATCTATTTGTAAAGTGAAGAGTACTTTGACACAATCTTTGAGGACACTTCACTTTACCTTTAAAGTGAAAAATTAATAAGAAATGTTTGTTTTTCCTCCTGTCCTTAATGAAAAGGAAAATTAGTGTAAGAGGAAGTATATATACCTGTGGAGAATGTAGTCAAAATCCAGATGACCCATAAGGGACCTTGTGTTTTTTGGCAGATATTTGCCTGTCACCTCTTTAATAAATTCATTTTTTAAAGAGCATAAATAAAGGAGAGTATTTAGAGCTATCTGGGCACCTGAGTCTGTCAGCCCTATAGGGCCCTGGCACCTAAAGGGGTAGCAGGGGATTGTCTCTGAAGCTTAGAAAGTAGCCTTGTTTGAGGCATTCGGGAAGCTCTGGCAGCCCCAGGAACTAAAGGGCTGAGATGCCTAGGGCATTAGTCCATTGGATCCAATAAAAAGCCAGGGGAAAAAATGGCTAGTAAGTAAATTTGCTATTTCATTTAGTGCAAAAAAGAAGGCAAAACACCAGAATATTCAATGAGCCAAAGCACAAAATGTGGCATGGATATGAATGCAGGCTGACTTCTAGGGAACGTTTGTAAGCCTAAATGAAACTCTTAAGTACCAAAGCTGCACAATATCATGCATTTTAAACCATGGTGATCCTTTTGTTTCTCTGATAGGTGAAGATGAGGATGAATTTGAGAACTTCATGCTGCCACTAACAGTCTCTTTTGAAACAGTATTACAAATATTTAACAACAACTTTAAACAAGAAGATGTGAAGGTGGGTTTGTTTCTCAATATGAGGAAAGACAATTTTGTTCTTTCTAGACTATCCAGATCCAGAATATGGTTTTTACATATATGTGTATACCTCTTCAGATCTGTATTCTCAATTGCATGTGTCTTTGAGTTGTACTTTTCATACCAGCACTTTTCTAATTTCTTATACAATTAAACTTTGAGGTTGGCAAATGATTTTTGCATAGTCAGTTACTTATTAGATGGCATAGATTTGTCTCGTGTTATAGTTGCTATGTTTTATAGGATATTTTTTGGAGGGTTGTAAGTTTTAAATATCTTTTCCTTATCTACCCTGCATGGTATTCTTTCAACATACCCATATGGAGAAAAACACAAACATGCTAAAACACTACATCTCTAGATATTTTTTTAAACAAGAATTTATATAAATCAAGACTTTATTAAATGGCCAGGCACATATGTATAAATAGGAGCTGGTCTTGAAGTATTGCATTCTTAAACTGAACAAAGTGATTAGGATAACTGATAGCTAAATAAGGTTTTTATGTGCCTGTGGGAGCCATATTAGGATTGATTTGACAAGTCAGTTCAGCTGTGGCAACAGTCATAATATCTAAGACAACATTATGTTTTATTAGTAAAATCTTTAAGTGTAGCAAGCTGCTTGTGACAAAACAGCCCCATATTTTAGTGTGGGGGATGAAAAGCACAAGCTCTGCTAAATAGAAATAGTATCTCCTGAAATTATAATGTATCAGAGCTACTTAAACAGATTGACAATGATTATTATTTTTAAAAGATTAATAAAGGCACTCTAGAGAATGTAAGCACCTTTGTTGGTGATGCTTAAGTCATATTTTATTGTTTTTTTGAGTTGTATCAGAATATTAACCATCTTTTGTATGGCTCCTCTTTACCAAGAAAAATTACTAGTAAGAAGCCAAATAGAAAAACAGTGGCCTTTGATGATATTTGCATAATTCTGCCAAAAACTCATTAGCCAAATTCTACACTTTTTAATTTTAAAATAGAGCTTTTAAAATAAATGTTTATCAGGGTGCCATAGTCATAAAATTTTAAAACCAAAAGGATCTCAGATTCTTTTGGTGTTTGCAGTCCACTCTATTTAGCTATATTTTTTTAGATGTCTTCCAGCTATTTTTACTGATCAACAAAGTCTGCAGCTTTATGGTGGCCATTGCTACCTTTTATCAAAACAGAGCAGTAAGACTAAGAAACAGCATCTTTATAAAAATTACATTTGCCTCATTTGAAGATTTCATTATATTCCAAGGCTGTTTTGATGTAATCCCATCTAGTTTGATAGAAACCATCTTCCTAGAGTCATTTTTAATGGAGTTCCAGTGTTATATCCCTAAACCAGCAAGTTCTTAACGACCCTGGAAAGTGACTGCTTGATTACACTTTAACTGTATTTGCAAATAAAATCACAAGTAATTAAGGGGAAATCTCCAGGCTTTTGAGCAAGTTTGATGCATGATAACTGCCTGATTCAGCTTCATCTAGAGTAATGCTGTGTAGGCAACAGCTACTGAGATCAATAGCAACGTAATGATAGTGGCAGAATTAAGTGAGTAACCTGAGAACTGTGCCTCAGAATGCATGCAGCTGCCACGAACCAAGGCCACACAGTGCACTCCGTGCTTCCGTCCTAAATGTTCATCAAAAGACGCCCTGCAGGAAAATGGAGTTAGATGCTCTTTATTGCTGATCGTGTCTCTTGCCACATTTATCAGGGAAATTGGATTAGCAGTTGGCAGCTGCAGGTAGACAAGATTCTGCAGTGATTAAATATGCAGCTTGGCTGCATTTGTTGTGACAGACCTTTAGTAAATTCTACTGTAAGCACCATCTGTCTAATTTGTATAAAGAAAACTTGGTGCTCTAAGCTACTGATAAAGAACTAAATCTGTTGCTTTATCATAAACAAAACTTTTGCACTAAATGCTTTTAAATGTAATTTATTAGGTTAAGGCTATTTTTCTATCATGACGAATAAATAATATATGCAGAAGTGCTTTCAGGTACTTCATTTTGCAAGTACTAGATATAAAAACAGTTCTGTTTTGTTCTTCAATAAAGTATTTAGTATTCCAATCCACAGGAGGTGATGCTGTTAAAATATCTCTATGAAAATGCCACAGGATTGCCAAATTCATTTAATTTGCAGCCCTTACCAGGATTTTCTAACTCCCTATTTATGAATATTTTTCAAATGCAGATTTCAGGATGAACTTAAATATTATGGACTTATGTTGCCAAATTGAAGTATAGTTGTAAGAAAAGAAAAAGCTGCAACTCTTAAATTTATACCTTTTTTTCTTAGTTCTAAGAAAATTGAAAAGAACATTGAATTTTTGTCTTGGGTTTTTTCTCCTCAAAGTAAAAAGGGCAAAAAAATACCTTGACAAATCCTGGCTCTGGAGTATTATTTCAAAATATGCATTTTTCCCCCTTTAATTTTATCCATAGTAAAATATAGTCTAGTACTTCCCTGACTCATACATCATTTTCAATTTGGCTATGATGTCATCAGTTTTAACGAAAATGAATGAAAACTTCTCAGAGGAAGAGGAGCAGTTAAATAGGAACCTGCTATCTTTAGTCCCTTCGTAAAAACTCCACGATGTTAAATTATTTAAAATCCTTGATTTTCAGCATGCGCACATTAAAAGTTTTCGCACTAAGTGCCAAATGTTGCAAACAGCACTTTAACAGAATGATTTTGCTTTGATCCCTGTAGCAGTTCCTGAATAATTTATCACAGGTTATTGCCTTAATTCTGGAGAGGGATAGAGCAATAAAGGCAGATGAAAACACTCCAGTTGAAACACCTTGGGGCCTGCTCATTCCTCTGACACGGCTCTTTTGTTGGAACTATTTAGAGGTTATTAAGATGTGTCTCCAGAATTAAGAGTATGCTGTAAGGATGAAGACAGCCATCTTAATTCTAAAGACAAAGCACAATGACCCTTCACCTCCTTTTTCTTTGTTGTTATTATATAGTAGAATTATGAGGATAATATTATAGCTGCCCCCAGTAGTGCCACTACAGTAAAGGTTCTGTCAGACTTTCCATTAGAAACCCTGTTTTGGGGGTCAGGGTGGAAGTAGCCGCATTTCAGCTGTTTCCCAGTCCATCCGTCTCACACTTGGCACACAGACAACTGTTCACTATGCAGTTGACTGAAGCACTCAGCAGTTTCTCCTTGAACTATCCAAAAAGAATCCATAGGATTAGCTCATCAGACCTACCCTGCTCCACCAAACAGCCCCACTAAAAATACAGGACCCTGTCATTTTTCAGATCAATTTAGTGTTAATCAACCAGAGAAGAGAGGCAACTTTTTAAATAAACCTTTTTATAGTATTTTAAATGAAATGATAAACTGTGGTTCCCCTTTTCTTACATTCAATCAGATCACTCCTCACTCTCAAAATTATTTAGTAGCCTAGTTTTCTCATCCAGTACCAGAGCTGCATGTGTTTTATCTGTCGAGAAAATACTTTTTTAGTGTTATTTGTGTGCTGTGCAGAATAAATACAGTACTCTCAGCTACTTGGTGATAAAAGATATTGTTTCAACATAAGAAATCTGTAAAATATGTTTTGCACATGCATAAATCTGTCAAAATGAAACCCATATGCACTAATTTTAAAAATGTAGGGAAAAGTATATTTCTTATTCAAATTAATATTATACTTTCCTGCTCAGGTGACTGTATTTAAAACTTCCATTTAGTTATTATATGCTTCCTCTGATTTGGAGTAACAGTTTCTAAAATAAACATTGATATAATTTCATGGCCATATTTAACTCCAATAAAATGAGTAGAGAACACATCTATCAATTTGACATCTCTCAAGAGAGAAAGGTTAAAAAAAACTAGAAAAATTGTGAAAGAATAAAAATTAATATTTTGTCTAATAATGATAGTTTAAAATATTTTATTATCTCCCCAAATTGTTATACAGATTTAATGCAATCCCAGAGTGTATTATTAAAAGCTCTTTGTACTAAGCAAAAAGAAAGTAAAACTTATAGTTCTTATTCACTAGCTTAGAGTTGAATGGTAGATTCTTTATATGTTGGGGGAATTTTGAGTTATTTGAAGAGTAGATTATAACCCATAAGTATATGCAATAAAAGCAGAGCAAAAAGGCCACCTCACTGGATGGTAGAGCCCAATGTAGAATCCACGGGATTGTGCAGACCGCAGTCAGGATAGAACTGTTAGAAGAAATCTTCTTAGATGTATTTTGTTCTGGAAGCTGTGAGAAATGTGGAAAGCTGGTAAAGAGAAAAACAATTCGAGGTAGTCTTTTTTTTTTTTTTTTAGGCTACATTTTAAGCAAAATTTTTCTTAAAAATAGCAGGTCACATGAGGTAACTACAAGAAGACCAGCTAATTATACAAACAATTATGAAAGAAAAGTAAGTCATTTAAAGAAGCAAAAACAGATTCACAGTTTTCAGATTCTGAACTCCAGGTAACCATCATTATGTAAACTGTTAGACAAGTAGAAACTGAATATTCTTATAAAAGACATCCAAAAATACTGAGTTATCATTTAGGTAGGAAAAATAGAGAGGATAAAATTCTAGATACTCTTGACAGGTAAAGTATTACTTGCTAATTTGAAATGTTGTTCAGCCATTAAGATGAAGGTCAGGATTTACTACATTCTTAATGATAATTTAAATTTAGCAAGCTTTTTTCTGTTAGTAAGATATGAGGAAAGAGAAAATCTGATAAAAAGTTCAGAGACTATTTTAGAATATTTCTACTGAAAGAATATCTTCAGAAATCAGTTTTATACCTCTGTTATCCAGCCCCCTTGTTCTACCATTATGTTTATTTGTGCTCTTTGTTCTGACTTTCTAGCATCTGCTCATAGGTTTCCTTTTTCTCTTCCCAAGCAGCATCTTAAAGACAGCTTAATTAAAAAGTCCAGAGTACAAGTCAGATCTCTTCTATTCAAGTCAAGAGTTATTCTTTTCTTTTTCTCACTAAATACCTAAGGACTACTTAAAATTATCAGGTTCATTTTTGCTAGACATTTTATATACAAGTTGATTCCTCACATCCCTCTCTGAGTCATTAGCCCTTTTATGTATGAGAAAACAGGCTGATAAATTGCCTTTGAGTTAGGTAAAGCTGAATTCAAATTCAGATCTTGGGACACTAGATATAGTACCGTTTTCCTTACATCTTTTCCTTGCTTGAAGAATACAACTACCATTCTGGGTATATCATAGAACCAGTAATTCACTTAGCCAGTTTTAATTTGTCCTGAATTACTAAGGATACTCATTATGAATCTTTAAGTGCCAGAGCATTTTCAACTACTCCAAACTGTATAGTGGGACTGCATTTGATGTAAGTTAATGTTATTAAGATTTGTTATTATTAAGTAATACCTAGACCCTGTGTGTATCTATTCTGTGACATTATCAATCCTGGTCTTTTTTTCTGACTTGGCAATATTCAGAAACAAAATATGTCAAGAATGTTACCAGGCGTAGTGGTTCA
Source organism: Hydrochoerus hydrochaeris (assembly GCA_004027455.1). Classification (NCBI taxonomy): domain Eukaryota; kingdom Metazoa; phylum Chordata; class Mammalia; order Rodentia; family Hydrochaeridae; genus Hydrochoerus; species Hydrochoerus hydrochaeris. Next base: position 39,709 of record PVLA01005446.1, on the reverse strand, counting down.
CGCTTGTAATCCCAGCACTTGGGAGGCTGAGGCAGGAGGATTGTTGCAAGTTCAAGACCAGCCTGGGCTACAAAGTGAGCTCAAGGCCAGCCTGAACTGCATAGTGAGACCCTGTCTGAAAAAGACAAAAAAAAAAGAATGTTAATGTTCATAAGCTGTTGGAATTATAACTTAGCTCAGTTTATAAGAAGCAAAGTGGAGTTGGTCAACAGATTGATGGTCTGTTTAAAGAGTTTATGGTTTTCTATAAAAAGGGATCTGAGCGAGACATTTTAGCTAATGAATCAAAATCAGATATGTGGTCATTATTGCCTGATTATTACTCCATCTGCTCAGCGCTAACGTGAAAATCAATTACAGTGTCTCTTTCCCACTGACAGCGTATGTTGATCGGGCTGGCAAGAGACCTTCGAGGGATTGCCTTTGCACTAAACACAAAGACCAGCTACACCATGCTGTTTGACTGGATGTATCCTTATTACACTGCGACAATACCAGCTCTGTGCACAGAGGGATGCCAGGCCCCTTGCTTTCGTTTAATAGTATGGCACAGTAGGGAAGAGGAAACAAAGCTAAATGAACTAATGTGTAATCAGCTAAAAATTACAGCACAGTGGCAGCAGTGCAGATAACTGAGCACAGCATTTGGAGACCCTTAGAGAGGTCACTTTTTTTTTGGTGCCATTAAATATTGACAACTTAAAAATCACTTCTCCCAGATGATTGTTTATGTTGAGGTTGCAGGGATAATCTGACTAACATCTTTACTTGGGATCAATGAATCTTACTGTTTGGCATTTTCGAAGAGATTTGAATCTCTACTCCATCTCATTTAGTAAGTCTGAAAAGGGCACTTTATCTTTTTAATATTTAACTCAAGCTACAGATTTTATCATGATGAAAATGTTAATGGGCATGAAAAAGAGAAAATAAATGGTCAGGAATTTTCATTTGGTGTATAATTTGATACCACTGTCAAGAATTACTATAGAAAGAGTAAAAAAAAAAAAAAAAGCCACAGACATGCCTTATCATATAAGAGTAAAAAGAATGTAGATTTTGGTATCAGACACATGACACCCAAAATCCCAGCTCTTCAATTACTGTTTAAACCTTTCAAGTCATTTTACCTCTCTGAGGCTTGATTACATCATCCAAAAAGGGTGATAATCCAATGTCCTGGTTGTGACCATGAAAATAGTGTAACACATGTTGTACTATATGGCACATTTTCAATCATCATAAATAATTATTAACACTTTTAATGTTACTGTATGAATCATCTTTGTTCCTAATAAGGACTGTTTTTGTGAGTGTAAAGAATGTTTTTATGATTTTTATACATGAAACCATTTACTTTGTTTTTAGTGGAAGAGAGGAAGGTTTGTTTCTGTTTTTATTTTTGGTACCAGGGATCAAACTCACAACCTTGTGTTTGCCAGGCAAGTGCTTATGCCACTGAGCTGTATCCCCAGCCCTGAAATCCTTTACTTTCTAAGGTGTACTGTTTTAAACTTGCTTTATTCAAATTTTTCTAATCCAAACTTCCTTCATAAATTGCAAAAGACAGTCTTTGAATTGTCATGCATTCTTAAAGACAAGGGCTGAGGATTTAGCTCAGTGGACAAGCGCCTGCCTGGCAAGTGCAAGGTTGTGAGTTCAATCCCTGGTACAAAAAAAAAAAAAAGAATTAACCTAAATTCTTAGAGACAATCTTCAAGTGTTATGCCCAAAACAACTTAACTGGATCTAGAAACATTTTAGTGAGGACTGTAAGTATCATGAAAATTATAAACATTAAATTAAATACTGTTTGCATTTTTAGTTACTGTTAAAGTGTATCATCAGATTTATGTGCCCAGGGGAGGGTTGGTGATAATTCCATGTCACTGAGGAATCAAATACATCTTCTTTATAAGCATATAATGTACATATACAGAGACTGTAAATTTTAATATGGAAAGTCTTATAATTTTTCTAATTATGAAGGATAAGCTGGAATTACATATGACCCTTTTATTTCTCTAAACATAAGTTGCAGTTTCCAAAGTAAAAAAAATTTCCTTTAGTTAGAAAATCATGAAAATCTAATATTGGCACCTTGAAATTAATGGTGCTCTTGAAACCAAGCTACAGCTCTAGGCTTTCTAGAAATTAGCATTTTATATTTTTATTTTCAGCAGTTTTAAACAACAATCAAGGTCAGAAACTTTCCTCTCACTGTCAAAGAATGAATTCTGGTTTTTATGTCTTTACTTAGCTGCTTTTGAGCACCTTTCTGAAATGAAACTTCTGCCCAGCAGATGGCAGAAAATAGCAAATGGAAAATCTTGGAGTTAATGTTTTGTTTTGAAACAGAAACCATTGTCTTCTCTGCTTGACTGTAGATGTTGAAGTTATTAGGGTCAAGAACAGAGGGTGAAGGGTCAGCTATGCAGGAAGCTGTGTTAGATTGCCAAATGCAGTGGTTTGATACTGGCTTGCTTATAATAATTGAGTTTCAGTAGCAAATCAGCTTCCTTGGGAAAAGGCCAAAGGCTTTTCATAATTGTATTGACAACAAAATGAATATGATAAATGGTGTTCATTCAGTTGAGACAAGATTTATAGTTTTCCTTTGGGCAAGGAATGAAGAGCAAATGTTTATAATAATAGTAAAATTTGTTTAAAAGTTACATTACTTGATAATTCAAAAAGCTTTATTAAAATATTTCAAAATACTTTAAGCAGTTTCAGGTGATAAAGTACAGGTTCTTTCCCAAGTATTCAAGTAATGCAAAAATGAATAAGTATATGATAAAAAATGGATATGAAAGTCATTTATTCTTCCTGAAATATTGATATGTCAAACCGTCAATGATGATTCCCACATTACTGCTGGGGAAAGTTTATTTGCCTTTTATCCACATAAATGTGTGTTCTTTAATTTGTTATAAAATCTTTAGCATGCAGAAGAAAGATTTCTATGAGAACACATGTCATCTTAAAGTCAAAATGCATTTTATTTATAGTGATTATTTGATAAAATAGCATTTTAGTGGTTAGCTATTTAATTCAAACACATTTCTATAAACACTGACTGCATTAACTCTACACAAACTACACCGCTTATCACTGTGTCCTTCTAAAACTAAATTGCCTGAAACTACATGGCAGCCATCTTGATAAATTGTTTCCACAACTCAAGAATTGGAGGAGAATCACTGGTATAGTTGTTTGTCCCTAGAGTGAGAACACAACAGGAAAACACCTTACTTTGCAGTGTATCACTCTGTTTATACAGTACTTTTCTAGGTCATACTTAGTCTGAAGTATCAATCATCTAGAGAGAAACCGAAAAAAGAAAAAAAAGGAATGTATGATGACATTATTTCCTCACACTCAGTCTGTTAATTGTGATACGATCATGAAGCTTACTATTTTTTAGTCAGACAATCAGTGGTCTTTATTAATATATATAAGCACATTATACAAAGACAAGGAAAGACGGTGACATATGCAGAAGAACACAAACTTTAAGTAGGACACCTACAGATTCTAGCCATGGTTTTACCAGTTAACAACCCATGGGTCTTGGTAAGTTACTTAATGTGTCCAGAATCATAGTTTTCTCTTCAACATGGCTAAGAATACCCATATCAGTTCTTTTGTAAGATGTGTTGTGATTCTGTGATTATGTAAAGAGCTTAGTACAGTGTCTGGTACAAAGTACTCCACCACCATGGTCACTTAATTTTCTAATACGAAATGAGACAAAGGAATTCCATTTGCTCATTTATTCTTCACATTAGGCTTCCTTTGTGCATTGTGCTAGCTTTTAGAGGGATGTAGGTTACTCAGACACAAATCCTACTCTGCAAATGAGCTTATAGTATAAGAATCAGATACCTACATCAATTACTTGTAATAACCAATCAAAAGCAGCAAATGCCATAACAAAAATACAAATAGAATAGTTGCATTCAGCTAGGGATCAGGAAAGACTCTGTAAAGGAGAAGATAGTGCCCTGAATCTTACCAAGTAAGTAAGACTGAACCATGTAGAAATGTAAAGAAACAGATTTTCAGTTAGCCTAGTCACCAATTTAGGAAGGGATAGTAGAGAACATGTTTTATTATATTAACACCACATATTTTATGGTTTGAAACATAGAATTTATTTGGAACCTCTGAATATCAAGTTACAGAATATAGCGTGGTGTATGGCCTATGGAATAGGGTTTGATTGACTAATAATAACAGAACTACATGCATACATACATACATACATACGTACATATAACATCCTTCTAAGTTGCTGAGGCAAATCTCAAAATCTTGATCTCAAGTGATCTTCTACCTCAGCCTCTTAATTAGCTGACACTGCCAGAATGCACCACCATGCCTGGCAGAACTATATTTCAAGAAGAAAGCAAGTGGTAATATTGTAATAGATAAATTAAAATAGAGAAGAAAGTAAATGAGAAAAATCACAATTCAGCAAGTATATTTTGAACATTTTTCTGTGCCAGACACAAGGAATACAAGAACCAATTCTTCTCAGAAGTTTACAATCTAGTAGACATATAAAAGCTAATATAAACAAGTATCGATGCATTATAACAATGATGCATACAAATAGCCATGAATGTATAAGAAGTGTTCTGGGAAAAACAAAAGTCTTCTCAGAAGTGCAAGTTTTGCTAAATTTTGAAAGGTGGGATAGGCATTTGCCAGACAGGATGGCAAGGAAGTTTCCAGGAGTACAGCTGGTGAACAAAGATACAAATGTCTACGTGTTTGTGGAGACCTTTATAAACTCTGAACTGGTAGGTTATTTCTGTTCTAGAACCACGTCCTCAAATCTTCATCTCCTAACTGTATAACAAGAACACTTACATTGCTCTCTAGTATATTATGATGCTTTCTCTACTGTAAAATCCTAGAGGAAAAGTATTACTTGGTACTCATACTGCTTGGAGTCCAGCATGCAGTGACTAATAATATCTGCTGAATTAATGAGTACATGGTGAATGGATGCTTAAGTGGATAAATGCATGAATTGGTATGGATTTTGTAAAGGAGTAAAACTAATAATTTCACTCCTTCTTGTTTGTCATCCACTGAGGCGATGTCATATCATTAATGCATTATGCTTTGACTTTTTATATAACTATTGTGAACTTTTGAAATGCATTGAGATGATCTAATTTAAAGTAGCAGATTTGTGCCTCTTCTACCTAAAGGCTCCCACTCTCTCCCATATACGTATGTATATTCCTTAGGAGGCCCCTGGAAAATTAAACTCCTAGAGTGAATTTAGATTCTCACCCTGTAATCGGAGCCTGGCACTCTCACTCTGAAACTCTTTTAACCTCTCTGCTTAGTAGATCTCTACTCTGCTTTCCAGTAATCACTCATTTTCTCTGTGGCAGTCACCTCTGTCAGGAGCATATTACAATCATCACCACTCTCATTCCACACAGAAAAGGGAGCATCCTCCCATACCCCCTGGCCTTATCCCATAGTGAATACAATGTGCTATGAAAAATACGATAGTTCTAATGCCTTTAGAGTTCTTTGCAAAGGGACTTCTATATGCTTATAATATTTTTAGAGTCTCGGATTCAGATCTTTTCAGTTTCCTGATAAGCCTCCTTAATGTTTTCCCACTACTGATGCCTGAGTTTATGCTCAGGAAATCTCTATGGAACATTTTCTCACCTGTGTTCCCCTGGCACTGCTTCTGAATTTTAGAACTCTGAACATTCAGGCCTTACGTGTCTACCATCCTGATAAAGTATGAATTCCCCCAAGAATAAGGGCCGTGCTTTCCTAACTCTAGGTCCTTGGCCCCCTAACCTGATACATAACATAGCACAGTCCACCATCTATTAATAACAGCTCTTCTAATACATAGCAAAAGTAGAATAGTAAGTTATCTGACAATAGCCTGCATCAAGTTAATAATCAAGTTAACTGACTTGATCATTTTTATCTGAGACCTCACCACACATACACACTCACTTGTGATCTGACTTCCGTGTTTTGTTCTCCTTTGTAGTAGTTTCTACCATATGTATATTTTACTTTCTCTCTTATTAGAATGTGAATTCCATGATGGCAGGGATTTTCCTTTTGTTCCTTAGTATCTACAGGGACTCTAGAACATTGTTTGCTACAGAGTAGGACTTCCATAAATACTTGTTACAGAAATTGTCTCTATAAATAAATACAGGCTAAAACATAGTAGCTCCAGTAGGAGAAACTTCTTTTTTGTACTTTTTAGGGATATGTGCCTCTTAAGGTTTTAGAGAACTTAATTCCACTGAACATTATGTAAATTATTCCTAAAGCTTCCAAGTAAAGTCCATATTTTTAAAATGTAAATAGATACATCTAAGAAAATATGCTCTCATTTATAGGTTGGCTAGTTTATGAAAACAAATATTTATCAAAATCAGCAAATATTTATTGTAGTCCTCTGCATACAATAAGCATCTAATCCCTGGCCTCAAAAACCTTATAGTGAAGAGATAGATAAATAAGTGCTACGATAATGCTAGTGCAGAATTTCACAGCCATAGACAGGCATTAGTCCCAATCCAAAGTAAGGTAAGAGTTGTTTTAGGGTCAGAGAAAGTTTTCTGAATAGTTGACATCTATTTTGTTAGTGTGGTTTTTTTTTCTTTCTGGATATCCATCCTTTATTATGCTCTTTGTACTTTGACTTACTCAAATGTAAGATACTATACTAGACACCTGTTTTGAAATCTGCAGGACAAATAGGAATTAGCAGGTAGAGATGCGCAGGTTTCTGTACTATTGGAATTTACTGTCTAACAGAACTCAAAGATAACACAACAAACTAACCCTGGCTCACTGTTATAAAGAGATAGTCAAGAGAGCATATTGAATACAAATGAGGAAGAGATTGGTACCTTTTGACAAACTAGAGTAGATATCCCAGGGCAGTTGAAACTTAGACTGTGTATTGAGAGCAGAACTTATTATGTAGAAGAAAGCAATATACAGAGGAATGGAGACAAGTTAGCATCAGATGATACACAAGGAGTTAGGAATGACTGGACTACCAATAAAGTAGAAGTGCTAAGAGAAGAGCATTGATGTAGGCAGGGACCACATATTAAAGGACTCGATGCTGTATTAAGGAACTTGAAATCTATTCTAAGAGAAGGGAAAAAACTTATGAAGTTTGTCACCATGGAGCTCTATACATACCTTATAGAAAAGGAAAACCATTCAGTGATTCAGTTCAGCACTTTCATATGCAACAAAGAGCCATGTCCATTGGAAAACATCAGAGAGATATTTGAGGAGTTAAGAAAAGAAATTGAAGGCATTGACATAGAATTTTTCTGCCATAGTTTTAGGCCCTATATTTTTATGTCTGTTTAGCGAAAAAGAGACCAGTTATAGGCTAAAGGACCAGGAGCACTGAATCAATTTTCTGGGTTCTGCTGGCCCCAACCATAGGCTTACCAGAGGTATATACTCCTTGATATTAATGAAGATGTTTGAGAAATTCTTGTGTGTACTTGGGGTAGTGCCTTTTAGCAACACTGACCTTGCATAGATTAATAGAGTTTTTTTTTCAAGCTAACATTTCAGAAGTTTCTTCCAGCTACAGTAGAACAAAACAGAACATATCTTTGGCAAAAAAAAAAAAAATGAAGAGGCCGGGGATTTAGCTCATCGGCATAAGTGTCTGTCTGGCAAGTGAGAGGTCGTGAGTTCGATCCGTAGTAGCAAAAAAAAAAAAAAAAAAGAAGAAGATAATCTTGAAGCTGAAGATAGATGCATGAGACTTATTGTTATAGTTTCTCTCTCCTTTCATGTGTCTTTAAATTCCATAATAAAAAAATTTTCAGCATAGTGCCTAAGAAACCCTGATAATGATTTAAATGTTTTTATTCCTTCTTAACTAAATTTATTTTCCTTTCTTGTAACATTAAGCATAAATTCTTAAATCCAACATTTTAAAATTGTAACTCCATTTGTATATAATACCAAGAACAAAGCAGTATAATCTATAGGATATGTTACATACAAACAAGAGAAAATTATTTCCAGTCTCCAATACTATAGCTGTACATGTTTAGAAGAGTAATTTATAAAATTTACATTGTGTACTACAGACCTGGGTTTTTAATTTTAAATAGCATTAGTTTTTAGGAGCAATGTTTTAATCTTTAAATTCTTTAACAGAGCTTATAAAAGGTACCCAACATATCTCCCAGTTCTTCAGAGAGCTATTGAACAGTGGTACAGAGAGCCAGCATGTACAACTCCCATCTTGAAACTTATGGCAGAACTGATGCAAAACAGGTAAGCACTGTGCAAGGGAATGGAAAAACAATTTACTGTTGTCAGTAATCTCTGTTCCATAGGTCAGATACCTGTCTGTTGTGTGTATACTCTGGGCTTCCTAAGAGTCTAGGAACCAAAATATAAGGCTATTAGTGAAAACAAAAGAATTAGAGACATAAGAACAGACAAAGAGGGAGATAAAGGTATAATGTTTGTATGTGTATACAAAATTTAAAAAAAGACAAAAGAGGAATAGAATACTTAGACATATGGAGACTTTACAAAAAAAATTGGAAGACTACACAGTCTCCATTACTTTAAAATATTTGAAATCACAAAATGGAAGGAAAGGCAGCTACTTTAACTATTTCACTACTTACCTGCTAGTCTGTAGAATTTTAAAGCAGGAAAGAAGTTTAGTAGACTCTGAGTTGAAATGTTTCATTTTGTATATTAGGAAACAGCTCCGGAGCAGTTCATGAGCACACAGTCATTTGCTTTAGGAGCACTGGGGACTTGTCCCTGCTTTGATTTGTGAGTTACATGCCTCCCTCTATGCCAGAATGCAAGTATTTGGATGGTTTATGCACTCAACAATTTTCATTGAAACAGTAACCACAATACTACTCAGAAATTACCTAATAGACCTTGTAATTTACATAGACCAGCAGAGATTCAAATATTCTGCATATAAATATTAACCAAGATGTGGCTAGCAGAAAAAAACTGCAACAAACTTATTGTGCTTACCTCTTTAAAATATGTCATCGTGGATGTGGCTTAGCACCAAATTACCTGTCACTTAGCCATCTTGTTTCATCAGTGCGTCTTTGTAAACAGCATCTTACAAGGGAGATACCCAGACAGAGCAGGCATATAGGTTACAGTTCTAATTTTATCTCAGTTCCTGAGTTGTTCACAACAATAATTGAAATTCCTTACCCTAAAACAAGAAATGGAAAAAGACCTGGCAGATAAAAGAAATGTTGTAAGTATTCTTTTGAAAGCTTTGCTGGTTTTTTAAAAATTCTTATAGGTACCTTAAATATTAAAGAAAAATTGACTTTGTATTTTATATTAGAAATTTAGTTTGTTTTTTTTCATTAAATGGCAACTTTTAATCATATATAGGTATTACTGATATGACAGTACTAAAGGAAAAATTATTACATCATATATATCTGTCATAGGCAGATAATTCACATCTTGTACAAATGTCCTAAGAATTACCTGATAAAATTTTTTTATCTCGAAGAATGTTATCTATATTTCACTATAATCTAATCCAAATTATATGTGTGCATTTCTTTAATTAGGAACTGTATGCCTGTTGGCATGCAATTGTCAATTATTAATATAGTTATCAAAAGATCACAATATTCTTCAGACATTATCATTACTATATACTCAATTATATATATACTATATTACTCAAGTATTTTGGAAAAGCAATAAACTGTTCTATTCCTGAAAAACAGGGCTTTACCAATTTTTAAAAATATTTTTTGCTAATTTTTTTTTCTAAAAACCATCTTGAAAGCACAGCAATAAAGTATAGCAGAGCTATCAATGGCCAGGGTGATTGATGCTAAAAAGTAAATGCAATTGTCAGGCCAACTCCTCCATCCTTTACTTTGTCTCTGCCTGTCGGGAACCAGGGAAGTAGAATTATTCTCAGGACCTCCTGTTATTTGTTTCTCTTTACGTAAGCAATGTGCAATGGAAACTATAACCTATAATGTAATTTAATGTATTTGAAATATGCTCTTGTATGAGAAGATTCATTATGTATTTGTGCAGCATTAAAGGGATCAGCATTTCCTATCTGTCATTTCAGAATTTTTTAAGAGATGTCAAATGTACAAATCTATCTCTATTCAAGTATCAGTGTAAACTTAAAAATACACGGTGGGTTTTTTTCTTAATTACTGTTACTTACCAATCGCTTTGCCTAAAAGGAGAAGGAATAAGATATATGTGATATAGGATGTCAGACTATTGTATTGATAGAAAAAATAAACTCTGAACTAGGAAATAAATGAAAATAACTCTTCTTAATTAGACAATATCTTTACAGTGAGAAAATTAGCATACATATTTTATTAAGTATTGTTGATTCAAATGATACTTCAAAAGATAATTATATGAGGCTGTCTCTCATAAATGAAAATTCTGGGCATTTTAAGCCTATGTTCGGTTTTTTTTTTTTTTCCTGCACACATGGTCTAATTTTTTTTGCTATATTTCTTAGGTCCCAGCGTTTGAATTTTGATGTATCATCTCCTAATGGAATTCTTCTCTTCAGAGAAGCTAGTAAAATGATTTGTACTTATGGTGAGTATCTTATTTGTCTGTGCAATATATCTTTGGGGCAGAGAAAGATGTTAGTTATTTTGTTCTTTTGAACTTTGGTATTTGTATGAATTTGGAAAGTATGCAATAGAAGTGTGAAAAAAAGGCTGGGGATTTAGCTCAGTGGCATAAGCACCTAACTGGCAAGTGTGAGATCGTGAGTTCAATCCCCAGTACCAAAAAAAAAAAAAAAAAAAGAAGTGTGAAAAACCAGGTACCTTAATCCCCAGCACTGCCACCACATACACACTAAAAAAGCCAGGAGCATATTGGCATCAGAACTAAGGCAGCATGCTTGACTAACTTGATACATTTCTTTTGAATAAACTGCAGTGTCAGTAAGTAAAAGAAATATACTTGAAAAAACATTTGAAAGTTAGAGCATATTAAAAATTTCTCACAGTTACATCAGGGAGTTTTCTCTCTTGAGTCTTAGACCTATATGTCTCTGAATTTTGAGGTAATACCTTTGTAAAGAGCAGTAAATATTTTATTACAGGGATCTTTTAGGCACTACACCCCTAGAAATAGAACTCTACAGAAGAACTTGTCCTGTTGGATCTAGGTTGCAATTTAACTAGTAGTTTGGGCCTAATATTTGACAATTCTGACAACTTCACCAGTAAAGGTCTCTATTTTATGAGATACTTATGTAGCCAAAGGATGAAAATAAGATGATATGGATTCTCTGCAATCTAATTTGGCACACCCTGATGCCCACTGTGAACTGGGCTCTATGCACTGAATTTCTCTTGGAGAAATATTTCCTTACGACCTCTTTTTCTTCATCCTGTTCTGTTTCACCTGTCTGTTCTAACTTTCCTCAACCCATAGCCAATTTGACTTAAAAAAAATTGCCTGTGATTTTCATACCTAAAAACAGATTTTACAAAATTTTTTAAAGCTTCTTTAATTCTGGTTTTATTTACGTATGTAGGAGCAACCATTAAAATCATTTTACTTTTTTCAAAAGTAAAAGCACGTTTTTTTAAAAAATAGAAAAAAGGTATTTTATTTACATTCAAAATATTCTGTTACATTATAAACTTCTAGTAAAATTCTTAGTTTTGTTTGTACATTTGATTTGTAGAGCTTGAGATTATACATGTGTTTAAACAATGAAAACCACTCTTTAAGACAATAAACTCATGCTCTCATTTTCATTTATCATAACTACATCATCACAACTTTTGCAACTGAAAATCATATAAAGTGGAATACTTTGCCTCCTAGAGGTAAAAAGGTATACCTCCTTTTAAATATTCTGAATACAGTTCATCTTACTTTCAAATGTGCAATCCAGTGATATGAATTCTATGACCAGAATCGTGGAAAGGATTCAGTTTGTGAACTGAGGTACCATTGTAGTTCCTTTCAATGTCTAATCGTACTAAGATATGTGGCTGGGCCTTTTTCCACAAACAGCCTGGCATATTATAAAGGTACAATTTTTGCAGATTAAAATGTATGATAACCAATGCTAATACCAACATTCATCAGCTCCATAACTTTCACTTAGATACTATACCTCTTTTTGTCTAGTTTGCTCATGTAAAATAAGGAATCCCTACTGATCTGCCTACCTAGTTAGGATTATCAGGCTTATTTAAGTTACCTTGGATAAAAGGTCTGGCACAGGAGTTAACATGCAACAAGTGCTCACTGAATATGCTTCTCTAATCCAAAGCTTTTCTCTTGGCCTTACCAAGCTACATAGCCCTTTATCGCTATCACAAGGAAGCCTTCTACTTAGACCATACTGTTTTGCTGCCTTTCTTCTGCCTGTAGCTAGTGCTGAGTTTCTATTTCCTTTTTTTAGATAAAATAATAATTCTCATTATGAAGTAGTATACATATAAGAATCAGTAATCAATAGATTAAGTTTACAAATGTTAGTTTCCTGTTACCAGCCATATTCATTATCTTTCCTGTCCCTTCTCCTGGATAATCTCTTTCATTAAATGTAATTTTTCCTTTGGGGCTTGTTCACTACTGCCAAGGGCCCAGTAAGGGCATTGACCTCCTCCTCTTCCTCTTGTTCCTAAAGGAGTCTCATAGAACAGTGTCAAATATGCAAGCCTCAAAATCTACCCAGTCTTCTATCATATTGTCTGACATAGACAAAGACATTGCAGCAAAAGTGGAAAAAAGATAACTATGTAAAGAGGAATAAGAGGAGATAGAGGGATAAAGGGGACAGAAAGGGATAAAAGTGAGGTGGGGGATACAAGTGACAAAACCAAGGCATTCTTGAGAAGCAAAGTCAGTAAATTGTTCTCTTACCTTGAAAAAAGACAGTAATTTGAATAAGGCTCTGCTTTTCAATTTATAGTAAGTATTGGTAGCTTCCATTGTTTAATCAGCTATTATGTGTCCGCTCCTATATTAGATCATTTATCATACATTAATTACCCTGATGAGTCCTCAAGGTAGGTATTATTATCTGCTACTCTCTAGTTTTATGACCTTGGCTAAGTTGCTTGGCCTCCTTTGCTTCAGTTCTTTGTTAAATGAGGAGAATAGTATATACTTCATAAGGTGATTATGAGAACTCAATTAGATAATGTATAGAAAATCCTTAGACCCACTATGATTACTCTAACTAACAAGAAACTGAAATTGAAACTCAGAGATTAATAAGCTTGTCAGATATTACAAAGCTAGCAAGTAGTTAAATTGGAATTTCATTCAAAGTCAAGATAACTATAGACAATTGCCTTTCTCTATTCCTTACTGCCTCTTAGGAATGCTGTAGAATATTGTACTGTACCTTGAATGTTTATGATGAAGCACTGTTCTCTGAAGTTTGGCTGTAATTCTAAAATGTAAGAGAAATCAAAGGGAAATCAAAAGCACAATAGAGAAAGCATTATTCTATGTAAAGTCTGTGTGTCAGTCACTGTGACTTTGACACATGGTCTTTACATAAGATAATAGAAAAATTCCTCTCATCTTCCACTGACTTCAGTCCTGGAATCCATCACCCAAGCTTATTTGTCCATCTTTTCCTGAGCTGTTACCTTTAGAGAGTATAACATGCTCATTGGAAGAAGATCATGTGATTCCCATCCAGGAGTCTAAAAGATGAAGGAAAGAGTAATTGGGAAGACAGCAGAAGAGCTAGCATTATTTATTTCTTTGATAAGCAAAGGTGAAGGAAAAGAAAACCTAAGGAAAAAAAGGCCAGAACCCTTCTGTGATCCCTTCTGTCCCCATACCCACTGGGTTTCTTCTCTGCTCACTTCTCCTGGTCAGTATTTGGCTTGTTGCTGATTAGGGCACTGCAAAAGAGGAAGGACTCATTGCTTAATGGATCTGACTTGTTATAGGTTTTACAGAATACTTCCACCTCACTGCTCTCTGAGACTGGCAGAAAAATAATATTTTTGGTATGCTGTTTTATTTATCTACGTTCTGTCATGATATACTTTGATGTAAGTTTTTAATTTTGCCTCAGCTCTCAGCTGCTTTTGCTGTTACAGCTCAAGGTCAGCAATGAGGTTAGCCACAGTAGCACAAAACAATTTCCTGTTTGTACAGCCCAGGTAACATTTGGATGAGGATTAAATTTTACCACATTTTCTACTTGCCCAAGCCTATTATTTCTAATGAGTTTTAAATTGCTTCAAGAACATGTATTTCAAAACTTAGTGCTGTGATCCATTCAGCCCGAGCAACTTAATAAAAGAAATTTCTTTCTTAAATTTTTGGTTAAAATGTTGCATGCAGTGTAATAAATGTTATTACTTTGGAAACCTACTTCTCAGTTTTAAGAACTGGATGTTTTTTATGCTCAATTTCCATTTGTCTAATCTTTTCTTCTCTTTGCCTCTGGCTACTGGTTTCTTTAGTGACATCTGTTGGTTGAGGAGTGCACAGAAGGGAGAAACAGTGATCCTTTTCGTAAGACTGGACAAAATGGAACTCCTTTTATTCCTTCTATAGATACCTGATTTCAGAAAGCTCAGTGTGTAAAACTTAAATATATTGAGCAAGCTACAATTACAAATATACTTAAGAATTTACATCTTTTAAACCATATGTTTTAAGCGCATTTAAGATATAACTTAATATGCATAAATGGAGTTTGCAAAGTGCTGTACAAACCACTGTTACTCCTTGTAACCCAGATAACAGATCAATGGCTTGCATACTGGGGTTTGCAGAGCCCTAGAGGTCTGTCAAAGTGCCACAGAGGCTTTCTGAAAAGGCAAGGAGGAAGGGACTTTGGTGCTACTTTGATCCAAGCCATTCAGTTACGTATTTGCACTGGATTTATTGGGAAAAAGTGTTGCCTGCTTAGAAAACTTTTGAAAAGAACATGAAAACTAAGCTGGGGATTTAGCTCAGCGGCATGAGCACCTGCCTGACAAGCGCAGTCATTAGTTCAATCCCCGGTTCCAAAGAAAAAGAAAAGAACATGAAAATTACTGGCATGTCTTAATACTGTAGAAGCATTGTAAGAATGGGGAGTTATGATCATATGCATACATTAAAATAATTACAGGAAGATAAGTGAAAACTGCATTGGTCTTGAAATAACTAGGGGAAAAAATATAGCACAAAACAATAGTTTTTGGTATCACAATATCCAAGAATCATGGATATGGCCTTTGATCGTACCAGAAACTTGGTTGGCGATATAAGTGATAACAAAATAGTAAAAAATAAAGTTTATAAAAATTTTATGGAGGCAATGGAATGATTATCATGTTGAGGATCCCAAACTGAGATCAAGTCACTTACGAAAGAAGTCCTTGTAAAATATATTTCCACTGTGAAGCCAGGAACCTTTTTGTTTTAGAGAATTCCCTTTTATAATTTCACATGTTAGACTAAACCTCTTTTGCATGCAGGCAAAAAAAAAAAGAAAAGACTGATGGATTTCTTCATCTATCCAGCTAACATTTATTGAGCACTTACTATGTGTCTGTTACTGTGAAAGTTACAAGGGATAGGAAGATAAATAAGATACAAGAAAAAGAATCCTACTGATTTTTCCTTAAGGAACTTTAGTCTGGCAGGGGATTAAGACAAGCAAATGAAGAATTGTGATTCATTGCACTCTGTTACACTTGAAAAGTATTCAGAGTGCTGTGGGAGCCCAGAAGAGATTTCTCATTCAAACTAAGAGATCAGCGGAGGCAGTATTTCTTAGAAAAATAACAATAGGGCCCAAAAGTTTGAAAGGGCCATTTAAAGCAGAGAATAGCTTTTGCAAAACTTATGTATGTGAAATAGGTAGTATATCAGAAAACTGCAGGGATTTCAAGATTGCTAGAGACTACAGAGAATGTTGAAAGATTTAGGCCATATATTTAGAGAGAACTCATTAATGAAATAACATCAGAATCAAGGTAAAGAATTATGGCTTTTATCTTGTTTTAAAATCAATTGCGAGCTGGGCGTGGTGGCTCACTCCTGTAATCCCAGCACTCAGGAGGTTAAGGCAGGAGGATCATTGCGAGTTCAAGACCAGCCTGGGCTACAAAGTGAGCTCAAGGTCAGCCTGAACTGCAGAGAGACCCTGTCTCAAAAAAGACAGAAAAAATAAAATAAAATAAATTATGTATGTATACATATTTTTAAGATAGGCAACATATTATGGGATGTACATAGATAATAAAAAGTTATTGTAGTGAAGCAAGCTAACATCATCTCATAGTTACTTCTGTGGGGTAGAAGAATGGTTAAAATTTCACTTAGCATAAATCTCAAGTATAATACAATTTTATTAGTATAGCCATCATGCAGCACATTAGATGGCCAATGTTACTGTTTATATCTAGATGCCCCCTGATGCCTCATACAGTCCTAAGTGGAGCCTTTGGAAGGTGATTGTATTATAGGGTCATTTTGACTGGCTTGCTGTTAAGAAATGTGTCCTGGTCCAAGGAGGCAGACAGCTCACTGTGGGCATGACTCAGAAGGTTGTGCCTCTCTTCCTGGCTCCTCCCTTGACTCTGCTTCCTAGACTCTCTGGCCTAAGCAGCTTTTTTCCACCAATCCCTTCCATTATGCTGCTTCTGCCTAGTGCCAGCTAACCATGCCAGGACTGAAACTACTTAAACATGAGCCAAAGAAATCTTTCCTGTAAGTTACAGGTGTTGGGTGTTTTGTCCCAGCAAGAAAAAAAATGAACAAGAGAACTAATTTGCTTGTCCCTCATACCTGCTACTTTGTATCCTCTGGCCTATATCTCCCCATTTCCTCCCACTCCCATCACCCCTGTTTTCTCTGTCTCAGTTTATTTCTTTTGTTGCTGTTGTTATTCCACATGTAAGTGAGCTCATGCTGTATTTTTCTTCCTGTATCCCTTCATATCTCATTATTAGAATCATATCCTCCAGACTCATCCTAGTGGCAGAAGGCAAGAAGACCTTATTCTATTTTAGGGCTGATCAGTATCCCATTGTGTGTATATGTACCCTGATTCCCATATCCATTTGTCCATCCAGAGACACAGGTTGTTTCCTTATTAATCAGTTTTCTTGTTGCTGACAACACAGTACCTGACATTGACAGCTTAAAGAAGGAGAGGTTTAATTTGGCTCATAGTTTCAGATTCAGTTCATTGCTGGCTGGCTCCCAGGCAAAAAAATTGTCAGAAGGGCAAGACAAAGCATATGCTTTATTCGGGGTGGCCAGGAAGCAGAGTGGGGAAATAGTACCCGAGAGGAGGGGTCGCACATCTCTTGGCTCTTATGAATAATGCTGCAGTGAGCATGGGAGTGCACGTGTCTTCAGGAGGTGGTGATTTACTGTTTCCTTTGGATATATCCTCAGAATAGGGCTTGACGGAGCATGCTAGTCTTATTTTTAATTTTGTTAGAAACTTCCATATTGTTTTTAATAATGGCTATATCAGTTTCATTCCCACTAATAGTATGCTGAGTTCCCTTTTCTCTGTACCTTAACCAACATTTGTTATTTTTTGACTTTGATAACAGCCATCCTAAAGTGTGTGAGGTGATGTCTCTTGTTAGATTTAATTTGCATTTCTCTGAGGATTTATGTTGAACACCTTTTCATTTCACATTTTTTATGTCTTCTTTTTTTCCACTGTTGAAAGAATTTTGGAAGTTTTTTGTTTTTGTTATGTTTTTGTGTTTTGTTTTGCTTTTGGTTGCTTGAGGGGTTTTTTTGTTTTGTTTTGGTTTGGTTTGGTTTGGTTTTGGTTTTGGTTTTAACTTTGAGGCGGGGTCTTGCTAAGTTGCCAGACTTGGCTCAAACTTTCAGTCTTTCTCCTGGAGTCTGCCAGAGTCCTGAAATTATGGGCATCTACTACCATGTCTGGCTGCATAGATTCTTTATAAACTTTGGACATTAACTCATTAGATGTTTGATTTGGTAACAGGTTTTCCAATGTGTATTCTGCCTTTCATTTTGTTTCCTTTGCTGTCAGAAGCTTTATGGTCAAATTTAGTCTTATTTTTGCTTTTATGGCCTGAAATTTTGGTGTGATATCCAAAAGAAATTATTAACAAGAGCCGGGGATTTAGCTCAGTGGCTCGAGCACTTGCTTGGTAAATGCGAGGTCGTGAGTTTGATCCCAAATACAAAAAATGTGGGGGGTATGTGTGTGTGTGTATGTATATGTATTAGCAAGGCCAGTATGCAGGAACTTTTTTTCCCCTGTTGTCTTCTATGAGTTTATGGTTTCTTTATGTATATTTAGGTCTTTTCTCCATTTTAATTGATTTTTATATATAATATAAGAAAAAAATATGGGGTTTTTTTGCATATAAAAAACCAGGTTTCTCAGCACCAGTTAAGGAAAAGACTGCTTTCCATTGCATCCTTTTGGTGCCATTGTCAAAAATTAGTTAACCACATATGCTCAGATTTATTTCTAGGTTTCCTGTTTTTCTACCAGTCTGTGTGTCTGTTTTTAATACCAGTCCCAGGCTGTTTGATTACTATGGCTTTATATTATAATTTTAAATCAGGAAGTGTGTTGCTTCTAAATTTGTTTTCCTTTCTCAGGATGGTTTTGGCTATTTGAAATCTTTTATGATTCCATATGGATATTGGGATTTATATTTTCTGTATCTATCAGAAATGTCTTTGAGATTTTAATGAGGACTACATTAAATCTGTGTATTGCTTTGGTTAGTGTGAGCATTTTAAGAATATTAATTCTTCTAATCCATAAGTATGTGATATCTTTCCATTTTCTTGTGTTTTCTTCAGTTTCTTCCACTAATATTTTATAATTTTCAGGGTATAAATCTTTCAACTTAATATGTAAAGAAATCCTTAAGGAAAACAAAAAGATTTTCATCAAAATCATATGATCACATTTGTATTTTTCTATTAATATGATCACTTTGATAATGGATGTGATGAGTGAATTGTCTAATGCAAAGGTAGAAAATAAAGGAACAAAAATAGTCATTTAAATTAGCACTCCATTTTAGGAATAATTTATCTTTACTCTCCCTTCCTTATCTCAACATTATTCTCTCCTTCATGATAATACGGTTTTATAAAATTTCTGCTATCACACACTAGTTCTTAGGACTTATAGGACCATATTTATTTTATGTCAAGTAATACTCTTACTTATATACATATTTTCCTTGCCATAGTAAAGCAGTAATTATCTTTTCATTAATATTCAGTCTAAGACAACACTTGCTCCAACACCTAATTCCATTATTTGCGTATGAGATCACTCAAGAAGTTGTTGTAGTTGGCCATGGTGGCATGTGCCTATCATCACAGCTACTTGGGAGCCTGAAGCAAAAAGTTTGTTCACAACAATACAAAGCCAGGCTGTGTCACTTAAGGAATAATGTAAAAGTATAAAAAGACTTGGGATGTTGCATGGGCTAAATTTAAAAACAAACAAACAAAGATGGTTGTAGCTGACTGAGACCCTAGGTAATCCAAAGAAATGGGTCTGTATTTCATTGAAATCACATTCAACTAGTAAGAAAAATCATAGAATGATTTAAAGATGAACCCTATAAACTTCAGTATTAGGAGTTACTTCATTTTGTTTTCTTTTAGTTTGTTAGTAAGGCTCTATGGAGAAGCAAGAACTATAAAAATATCCACATTCTATAAACCCGTATTTCTATTTTTCTTTTAAGGAAAAAGCCCAAGAATAGTAACTATATAAAGATCTTTAATGTAATAATATGCATAACCATAAAAAATTGAAAACAAATGCTTAAAATAGCAACATGCTTATGAAGGATATATTAATCCAACAGAATAATTTGAAACCATTAAAAACTATATTTTAAAGGGGCTGGGGATTTAGCTCAGGAGCACAGTGCCTGCCTGGCAAGTGCAAGGTTATAAGTTTGATCCTCCATACAAAAAACAAAACAAAACAAAAAAAAACTGTATTCTAAGACTACGTAACTCATGGAAAATAGAAATGCTATTTAAAAGTAGAATTCAAATTTTATGTAAGCACAAATATAATACAGAACTTCTATATACATAGTGCTGGTTGAAAGAAAACACATAAATTACTTTGGTTATAAATTAATTTTTTAGTATTTTATCTCCACTGACAAACTTATGACCTCACACTTGCCAGGCAGGCACTTAAGCCATTGAGCAAAATCCCCAGCCTCCACTGATGTACTTATAAAATAACCTGTGCAAAATCTTCTAGTCAAAAAAAGGAAATGAAACATACTTTATCAGTTACTAAATTTGTAATAAAATTATTGGAAATTATTCTGAAAGTTTTGAAACCAAATTACATCAGTGCTGAAATCTATTTTCTTTGTCACTAATTTAGACCATGCGGTTAGGGAAGATACATCATCCCAGCAGTATGAAACCTCTGTGAAAATACCTCCTGGCATCCACTTATACTACCAAATCTTTTTCTATCATACTTTTATGTTTTTACCATTCTTACTTCAATAATAGGTATATCTTTTTTTTTTTTTTGCTTTTTTTCTAGTTATAAAATAACACACTTAGAAGAACATGATATAGCTCAGTGGTAGAGCAGTTGAGCCCTAGATTCAATCATCAGCACCATAAAATACATAACAAAGTACCCTTGTGGTGGGGTCCAGCAATTAGTCTGTAGAAAGTGAAAAGTACCTCATTATGTCGGAATGCAAAAATAACCATTGTTAACAGTTTAGTATATGTGTACCCTTTCATGCTTTTTGTGTATTCATAAACACATTTTTCTAGAAGTAGTATCATGATATACTGCCTATTCTATAATTTACTGAGTTTTTTACTTGTATCATGGCTCTTGTTAAATGTTAACATATAAATTTTCCTGATCTTTCTAAATACCTACAAAGAATTCTGTTTTATGGTCATACTATTTTTCATTATTTACATTTTACTGAACATCTAATCTTTCATTATTATATACATTGTTTTAGTCAGTAAATTTTTACATTTACCTTTGTGAATGTTATGCATTCTTTCAACAAGTACATAGTAAGAGCAGTAGGCCCAGCCTTTGTATCAGTGGGCAAAAAGAATTATCTAATAATTGGAAGGTAACAAGTGCTATGGGGCAGGGCATGTTGGTCACAATAAAAAGCATCTAGGTACCTGGGAGTGAAGCAACAGGAGCTTTGATCATCTTTCGTAGGGGTAAAGAGTGGTGCAACCACTTGATATTTCAGCAGTTTCTTACAAAACTAACATATGTTTACAATATAGTTCATCAGTTCTGCTCCTTGGTATTTACCTGAAGGAACTGAAAACTTAATGTCCACACAGATGTTTATAGAAGCTTTACTCACAATTGCCAAAACTGGAAAACAACCAAAATTTATTCAATAGGTGAATGAATAAACCATGGTACCCCCATATATGGATCTGTAATTTTATCCAGTGCTACAGAGAAATGAGCTGTCAAACCATGAGAAAACATGGAGGGAGCCAAGCACTTGAGAAGCTGAAGCAAGAGGATTGCTAGTTCAAGGCCAGCCTGTACTGCATGATAAGACCCTCTCTCAGAAAAAAAAGAACATGGAGGAATGTTAGTTGCCTATTACTAAGTGAAGCCAACCTACAAAAGCTGCAATACTGTATGATTTAAACATATGACATTCTGGAAAAAGAAAAACTGGAGATACTACAGAGATCAGAAGTTAGAAGAAAAGAAAAATAACAGCACAGCGCAGTTTTACAACAGGGAAATTGTACAATAATATAACGGTGAATACATGTCATTGTGTACTTGTCCAAACGTCTAGGATGTACAATACCAGAAGTGAACCCTACACTAAAAATAATGAGCTTTTCGTGATAATGTGTTAATGTAAGTTCCTCAGTTATAACAAATATTTCACTCTTGTGGGAAATGTTGACAATAAGGGAGACTATTGTGGCAGTAGGCAGAGTATGACAGGAAATGCCTGTGTCTTTGTTTTCCTATGATCTTAGAACTCTTTTATAAACAGTTTTTAAAATGTACTAAGGTTTGTGAACATGTAGAGGTGTGGAAATAAGCTTCATTGAGATTTAAGCATATATCCATGGAATATACTTCCAGGAAGTAATCATGTGGTTCTTTTGAGGAGGAACATTCCAAGCTAAGGGAATAGCAAGTTTTAGGATCCTAAAGCAGGAACATGTCTGGCATAACATTTTAAGCAGAGGAATGACATGATCTAACTTAAATTTTTAAGAGATTACACTGGCTTCCTAGTAAGGATAGGACTGTAAGCAATTAAAGTTACAAGCAAAGATATCAGATAAGACAATATTTCAATAACACAAGCAAAGTTTGATACTGGCTTTGACAAGGTAATAGCAGTTGGAATGGCCAGAAGTGTTTGAACTCTGGAAGTATTTTAAAGGGCAAGCAAATCCAATTTTTTGATGGGTTGGATGAACGGTATAATAGAAAAAAATATAGTCAAGGTATTCTGGCATAAGAAAAGAAAAACGGAGTTGCTATCAGCTGACATAAGGAGGCTGAGATGGGGAGGGATAAGAAACTCAGTAGTCCCATTTTGATCATTTTGACCTGGAGTTTGGAAAATAGGTCTAGACTAGAGAAACTAATATGGGCACCATTGGCTCTTCAATGGTATTTAAAGCTGCAGGACTAAATAAGATGACTGGCAGAGGAGGAAGAAGACAGGATGAATGTGAACACCATATAGAAGAAGACTTGAGTTTGAGTCCTGGTATACTCCAGTGTTAGGAGTTATGGAGAAAAAGAAGAACCAACATAGAAGAGTAAGAAAGCAAATGCTGAAGTAAGAGAAAATCATGAGACAAGATAGCCACCTGGTCAGAAGCTGCCAGTGAATCAAGGTGAAGACTGAGAGTAACATTTAGCTATAAGGCAGTTGTTAGTAACCTTGAAAAGAGCACTTTGGCTAGAGTAAGCATAAAAAAGTGTGAGAAGAAGTGAAGACAGTGAATACTGTCTTTTGAATTCGTTAACAAAAGGGAGCAATATCTAGCAGAGGAAATAGCCCAAGAAAAAAATCTTCTGTTACCTTTTGTTTAATGGAAGAGATAATAGTGTGCCTTACATTTTAATGAAAAATATCTAAAAGTAACAACAACAAAAAAAACCATTGTGTGGAAGTGAATGGAGAAACTTTTGGTGCTTTGGCTTTAAGCATTAAGAAATGGGACTAGTTAAACTAGATTGACTTTTGCAGAAAGGTGTAGTATATGCAAGTGCAGATGCTAGTAGAAGGAATAGTTGTGGCAGCATAGGCTTAAATTAAATTATATTCCCAGAAGAAAACCTATCATTTTTTTATTTTAATAAATTTCCTCTAGATTAATTCTACTGACTTTATATTCCTAATAATTTGCTTAATTTTCCATATCCTTACCAATACTGCATTGTTTGAATCTTTCATAGTCTGAAAGGCAAACCTTCTATTCTCTTCCAGTCTTCCCAGCTTCTGTTCTGTCCCAAACCATTTATGTCTAGGCCTTTTCTGATTTACAGAAAGACAAGAGCAGGTTGGGTGACCTGAAGTAAAGAAAGTTCAGCAAGTTTGCAGTCATCTGCCCATAACTACTCTGATGATGTATGAAGACATTCAGCCTATAGAGCTGTCAGCTAAATATCAAGTTCACTGTAGAATTTTAGAGATTAAAGATAGAAAAGAAAAGGTAAATCAGCAGAATAGATTGCTTTATAACCCAGGAAACAAAATTGTTTGTGCTATTAGTTCTACCTAGTGCAAGATGCTGCGGTAGTGTATCTCAGCCCTTGTACCTTTTTTCTAAGTACTCTTTGGAGCCACAGAGAACTGGTAGGATGTGGGGCAAACAGCCAAACTACTGCCCCCACCCCCAGCAAATACTCTATTGAAGTCACAGAGAAAAGGCAGTCAAAAAATAAAGTATTGACCTTACTTTAAATTACATAAATGAAAGGGATTAGAGGGAAGTGACCTTTTGTACCACACACCTCCAGCTCATCTCCTCCCCTTTTCAGATTGTAGTTCCTCCAAGTTTATACTTAAGCTATTAGACTGGAGAAAAAATGAACTCCCAGTATATGTATGATCATAGTTTACATTTATAGAGCACTGTGCCAGTTACTGTGGGTGAGCAGTTTACATCCACTGTGTCCTTTAGTCCACATAAGGGCCTGATGAGTTATAGGTGTTATTATCCTCACTTTACAGATAAAGAAACAGTGACTTACAGAGGTTAATAATCTGCTGAGATACCCAGGTAGTAAGGAAGGAGTTAGGATTAAAACCAGGTCAGTATGATGCAAAAGCACACATTGTTGATCACTTCCTTATTTACCATGTGTTTATCTTCAGTTAGCAATGATCTTGTTCTGCAGTTGAGACCTGTGAAATAAGGCCATACCCCTTTTGTTATAAGGAGTCTCTTCTAAAGAAGAGGACCTCTAGCAATCAGTCGCAGGGGAACAGGAATAGTCTTGGAAGACAAAGAGTATTTTGAAAGTC
Organism: Hydrochoerus hydrochaeris; assembly: GCA_004027455.1. NCBI lineage: Eukaryota > Metazoa > Chordata > Mammalia > Rodentia > Hydrochaeridae > Hydrochoerus > Hydrochoerus hydrochaeris. Next base: position 15,143 of record PVLA01005446.1, on the reverse strand, counting down.
AACACAACAGTTGATTTCAAAAAATAGAGATTTTATATCTTTCTGTATATATCCATCTCTAAATCTACATCTTGAGAGTTGCTGACAGGGTATTTCTGAGTTCTAGAAGCTAATAGCAGAAACAAAAGGCATCCTTTTTTTCTTTTTTTTTTTTTAATGGTACTGGGAATTGAACTCACGATCTCACATTTGCCAAGCAGGCACTTACGCCACTGAGCTAAATCTCTGGCCCCAAGGCATCTTGATAAAGGACCAAGAGTGGAGTTAAGGAAAAACTCGAACACTTAATATAAGTTTAAAATGACAAAAATATTTTTAGTAAGCAAAATGATCAAGATCTAGAGTCCTTTCTGCTTGTTTCTCAGTTGTTCGTCCTTATTATTTATTAAGATTTCCTCTACTACTACAGCACATACAAAACAGTGGCAACTTCATAGTACTTGTGCTCCACCTTTTGTCCGCTATTGCATTTGGCTGGGTTAGCCATTCAGTTCACAGCATTCTTCCCCTGAGCTCCAGCATAGCCTCGGCATTCATTTTAAACAGATATAGTGTTCAGAATGTAAAACTAAAGATCAAGTCTTTTGCCCATCTGCAATTATGGTAGATGTAATAAGTGAAAAATAGAGATTTTTCTTTTTGGTTCTAGCCTTCAAAAGTCTGTTTTATTTCATTAAGAAAAGTGTCATTTCCCTTGGTGCTGCTACATTAGTACCAAAGATGCGACTGTTACTGGCTACAGTGACTACCAGCCTGCCAATGCCATCGTTTCCCAGCAGTCTGTCAGTGCAGCATAGATCTTCCTCTTAAAGGAAAAAGTTGGGACTAGGTGGGGAACACAGCAGAAACAGCAGAAAACAAAAGGAAAGTACTATACCTGGAGAAAACCTTGGAAACTATCTGCCTGTTAGATTTTATACTTTTTACAGGTAAGATCTCTAATTTTAGAAAGTTTGGTGGTCTAATAGTATCTATGGAATAAAGCTGAATTGGTGTGAATAACTGACGACTGGACCAAGCCTTCTCTTTCTCAGTCTTGTAGCCATCATGAACCACTGAGACATTTGTATAAAATGCGATATGATTTTCTGTTTTTAATATATTCTATTTTAAACTCATAATAATATACTAATTAGTGTTTTAGTTAAGTCTTATCTATTAATATGTGGCCAGACAAAAGATAAGACATTTGCCAAATTGCAGCTTTTTAATACAGGGAAAAAAAATATCCTAAATAATCCTCTTTGATAATAGAGTTTTCATTCCTTCACAATCAAAATGTTTCCCGTCACAGTTCTTAGTCTGCCTATTAAATATTCTGCTCCAGAATATAGGATCTCTACTTCCACCATAAGGACATCAGTACAAAATGGACCCCCAAAGTTTGTTCTTTTGACCCTGGCTGCCACAACAAACACAAAGTGTGTGAAACACCTGCCCCATACAAATTGCCCTAGCTGTCTCTATCACATGTGTATAGTGCTGTTCTTTCTTGAAAAATGTCTACCTTGGTTTAAATTTATTCTGAGAGAAAGGTTTAAAAAAAAAAAAAGTAGTTGAGAACTATCCTCTTCTGCAGTACCCTACTTCCTTAGACACCCACCACTACCAGTATTTGCACCTAATCTATCCACGTCGGGAACTGCAACTCTTCTTCCAAACGTGACCTACATGTGAAACCTTTCTCTGTTGCCTTTCTGCCAACGCAAGTAAAGTTGATCTTTTCATCAGTTCCCATCTTTACATACCTCTCTGATAGCATTTGTCACATCATATGGAATTTTTTACGATATTTACAAATTTCTCAATCAGAATAAACTTCAAAGTGATTTTTTTATTCATTTGTTCATCTCCCAACACCTCATGTAGAATAGCTGTTGAATAAAAGCTGTCACATTGGATTAAATCTTTTTAGAACTACTGTTATCTCTGTAAGGTAAGTTAGAGTAAGAGCATGGAAGAAAGTACAAAATTTGGTATTAAGTAATTTTAAAAATATACTAGCCTTCCAGACAGTAATTTTATTTTCAGATGTGTGCATTATAAGCAAAGCCACATGAGTTTCTAAGGCTCCACAAAGGAAGTGTCTGGAAGTATTTCAGTAAGGTGAAGGAGGGAGAGGTAACTTCCAATCCAATGTTTCATACTCTGCTAGGAATCCTGGTCCTTCATAACCCATAAGTACATATGTGGTTACGATGATATATAATATGTATTTATCATGATTCAAATAAAGAAAAGGAGCAATATGATATTTATGGAATTGAGATTATTTTAGAATTTAGATATTGTACATCCTGAAGTGTAGCCAATTGGAAGAGAGTGAGTTCACAGTCTGTGACCTACATTCCATGTCAGAGGGTGGGCCAGCTTGAAGTCAGTGAGTTTGTGATCTGGGCCTCACCCTTTTCCTCCTGGAGGGCAGGTCAGCTAGGAACCCAAACACACAGCACAACAGCCATGTGCACAGATGCACACACACCTCTGAAGGGTGAAGTAATCAGTGAGACCAATAATGTGGAAGCATCTGAAGTAGCAATGAGGAGACAGCAGTTGAACTCTGGAGAACTCCAATGACAGAAGACCAGTCTCATCCCCACGTCCAGAGGCCAAGATCAGGTCAATGCCCAACACATCTCTGAGATGCAACACAGACATTAGCACAGAACTGTAAACACCAGAAGAAACTGAACATAAATGCCCCTAAAAGCTCACCAGCAGCCATCAGGGACCAGTAGCCAGTTTCAGTGGAGAGAACCAGCCAACCAAGCTACTGTGCACCTGCCACCATCAGGGGAGCCTCACAGTAGATGCTCATGTCTGGAGAAGCTAGCCCTGCACCCCAGTGCACCCTGGGAACCTAGAATAGGAGAAACCCAGGTTCCCAACCCATTCCCCTACACAGGATGGACAGCCAACACAGCAAGTGCCAACCCACAACCCACTTGTCTGAAAGAACTCAGTAATATGTCAAGACAAAGAAACAAAAGGCAGTCTCTGGCCTCCAACCCATGCAGAGAAAGTCCAGGAGATGTAAATATGGAAGAGACTGGAAGTTACACACCTGAAGTTTCTGAAGTGATGGCAACCAAAGTAAAGAAACAACTTCATGAGGCTATAAAAGAAATTAGATTAGAAATGCCACCTCAGATAAAAGAAGAAATGAAAAACATAATAAAAGAATTGCTGGGTGTATATAAAGAAGATATGGATGAAAAAATAGAAGAGCATAGAAAAATGAGGAAAACCATGAATAAACAATATAAGAGATATAGAATGCATGAAACAGATTCAGAGAGATATCCAGGAAATTAAAAACTGCGTGGGAAGGCTGGGGGTTTAGCTCAGCGGTGTAAGTGTCTGCTTGGCAAATGTGAGGATGTGAGTTCAATCCCCAGCACACACACACAAAAAAAAACCTCCATGGCAAAACCACTTGAAAGAACCTGAAGATAAACTTTCAGGCCTTGAAGACAGGTTTGCAACTAGTTACCACAAAAGGAAAGATCTATTAAAAATAACAAGGAACCAGGAAATAACAATTCAACAGCTGCAAGATGACACAGAAAAAAATAAAGAGTAATAGGTGTCAGTGAAAAAGCAGGGGTCAACACAAATGAAATAATAAGATTATTTACAGAAGTAATAGCAGAAAACTTCCCAAGCATGGAAAAAAGACCTGATATACAGGTAAGTGAGGCATATAGAACTGAAGCTAGCTATAACCAAAATAAATCTACACCCACACATATAATAATCAAGATCCCAGAAGTTTAGCACAAGAACAAAATAGTAAAAGCTGTTAGAGAAAAGAAATAGATCACCTATAAAAGAAAACCCATCAGAATCACAGCAGACTTCTCAACACAAACCATCAGGTCAAGAAGAGGTTGGAGTGAAGTATTTAAAGTCCTGAAAAAAAGTAATTTCCAACCCAGATTGATGTAACTTGCAAAACTGTCTTTCAAAATTAATGGAGAAACAAGGTATTTCCATGACAAAAATAACTGAAAGAAATTCATAAGCACCAAACAAGGAATATTGAAGGACATTCTAGAGAGAGAGAGAAATAACCACATTTCTAAGAAAGTGGCAGAGGGGGATCACTAAGCAGGGCAAGCAGTTGAATGGAAGGGAAAAATAGGAAGCAGTGACATGAAAATAGCAAGGCAGAGAGATGAGGCAGTACATGTTGGCCATAACCATTAATGTAGATGGCCTCAATTCACCAATTTAAAAAAAAAAACAGAATGGATCAGGAGACAGGATCTATCAATATGCTTTATACAAGAAAAATTTAACTCAAAAGGAAATTCATAGACTGAAAGTCAAAGAAAAGAAAGCAACACTCCATGTGACTGGGAATAAGGAAAAGGCAGGGGTAGCTTGCCCATCAACTGCAGAATGGCTAAGAAAAATATGGCATTTTTATACAATAGAAAGCTACTCAGCTATAAAGAAAGATAACCTCAAGGCTTTTGTAGGTAAATGGATGCAACTTAAGATCATACTCACTGGTGAAATGATTCAGATGGATGAACATTGTGTTGTCTCCCTAGTATAAGAGACTGAGGGAGTTAGTGAGATCCAAAATACAAAATGGATATTGTGAAACTGAAAGAGAGGGAGGTGTCTAAAAAGGGAAAATGGTAGCCATTGTTAATTTCCTATTATCTTGTTTTGAAGCCATGTATTGTTTTCATTGTTCTATTTTGTTTGGTTTTATCTTGTTTTTGTTTTGTTTGATTTTATTATATCAGATGGTATGGGCAGCTATTTCAAACATAATAAAAATATATTATGGTAGTCATTGTTGATTTCCTATTACTTGTTTCAAAGCCCTATATTGCTTTCATTGTTTTGTTTTGATTGATTTTATACTATTTCGTTTTCTGAGATTTTATTATGTCTGATGGACTAGGCAGCTACTTTGAAGATAACAAGATGCATTATGGTAGCCATTGTTGATTTCCTGTTGTCTTGTTTTGAAGTTCTGCATCACATTCATGGTTTTGTTTTGATTGGCTATATTCTATTTTGTTTCATTTGGTCTTATTCTCTTCAAAAGAAAGAAGAAAAGGAAGTTAGATGTTGTACAATTTAGAGTGAAGATATATAAATGGGTCCAAAGGTTCAGGGTGAAAAAATCAGTGATCAGCACTCCTCAAATAATGGCATTGATAGCTTGCAGGCAATTGTAGAAGCTAGGTACCTCTGACTGCTGGAGTTGGAACCACAAAAGGATGGGGAGTGCAAAGCGATAAAAGTCAGTAGAATACTGTTGCCTCATCCATTGAATGGTTGGAGGTAGGCTTAGGGTCACTGATCAGCAAGACTAGTAATTCTGGAACAGAACAGGAAAAAAACAAGGAAAAACTGGAAGCCCCGACATTTCTACATCTTAATAATCCACTTTTAATCACAGTTTTCAAAAAGTCATGGAAGCTATTTCACTTCCACCTTTAAATCTCACACAGATTTCTCTTTTGGCCAGTTAAAATCATTACAAGGAGTGGGTTCTGGCAAATTTAATTCTTGTTCAGCCAGATTAACACAGAACAAGCCACTGTATATGTCTAAGTTTTATAGATTGAATTCAGTTTTAATTCTGAAAGCAGTGCTTACTTGAACAGGAGAAAGAAGAGGTAAGAAATAGAATGACTTTTTTCCACAAAAATCGCTCTTAGGTATTACCTAGTAATAAACTATAGTGGCACACATTTCAGAAAAAAATTGATTATAAATGATAAATACTGCAGAAAATGTTAGCTACTGTATAAACATTTTTTATTTATCTTCAATTTGATGATCATACAATTTATGGATAGGTTTTAAAGTAGTCATTTTTGAGGTCTTCTAAAGAAAGATCCAAGAAGAAAAAGCAGTCTTTAATTTTATTTCATGTAACTCAGCTACCTAAACACAAAGTAACTCAAGATCTTTTCTTATAAGAAAGTTGAAAGTTTACTCAGAATTTAGAATAATTTACATCCTAGGTTATCTTTTTCTCTGGCTTAGTTGATTATTTACCTTACTTTTTAAAAACTTTTTATTGAACTGAGAACATATGAAATAAAGTACAAAAGTAAACTACTCTTGAGTGTAATTCAGTGATTTTTTTTTTACATATCTATGTGTATATCGGTGTAATCACAATCCTGATAAAACTGTGTAACTTTTCTAGTGCCCTTGATTGACTTTCCTTAGGCCCTTTGTAAAATATATTTATTTTTTCATTATAGTAAATGGTTTAATTTTTGAACAATGCTGAAAGGAATTGAATATTAGCAATAAATTAAAAATGTTAAATAGTGTGCCCCATAACTGCTTTGAATTACATTTACTTTATGTCACTTTGTGTTTCTGCTTTTACCCTAAAACAGGTAATCAGATCCTGTCCCTGGGGAGCCTCTCAAAAGATCAGATTTATCCAATGAAACTCAAGGGCATCTCCATCTGCTATTCAGCTCTCAAATCTGCCTTATGTGGAAATTATGTCAGCTTTGGCGTCTTCAAGTTGTATGGGGACAACCATTTTGACAATGTACTCCAGGCCTTTGTCAAAATGCTGCTGTCAGTGTCCCAAAGTGACTTACTAGTAAGCAATCATATACCTTGAAAGTCTTTGTGTGAAACTGAAATAACACCACTACAGGCCTGGAAGTGTTATAATGAAGCCTAGAGACTTAGAATATCACCAGAACATTTTATGTTTTAAGACAGCATGCGTGATCCACCTTACCAGATTTGGACAACTGTAGTGATGTGTTTTATATAATTAAATGTGCAGGTTAAAAAACCGCAGCTACTACCTGTGATAAGTGGGTCATTTAGAATACTCCAGATTCTAAATATGGGAGAATTGTAATTAGCAGTTTCAACTAATTACTCACAAATATTCATGATTCAAAAAATCCTGTTTTTCCTAAAGCAGGAAATACGTGTTACCTGTATTTTCTCCTTCCTTTCGTTCTACTCTTTTGATTTTTTCTGCTATTTGGCTTTATTTTCCATTAAAATTCTGGTGTTGTTGGATACAGTACCAAACTGAAAGTTGAACCTAATATGCAGACTGCCTTAATAATCATTAAACTTGAACTAATGACCTCTCTATTTCTTTAGGCCATATCTTTATAATGAACAGATTAAGTAATCTCTAGATCTGTTATCTACTGTATCATGTAATTTCTACAGTCTCATAATCTTGAAACTTTGAAGCCCATCAGAATCCTCTGGGATGCTTGTTAGAAATTCAAATTTCCTGGCTCCTTCACTAGCCTGTCTCATCAGACTTTTTTGCATCAGACTGTGTTGCATCAGACATTAGACTTTGCCAGATTACATATAATGAACTAGTATTTGCCCAGTGTGGCTGTAGTAATTATTTGGGTAACCCAGCCAAGTTTAACTCCAGGTTAGTTCAGACTTTCCATTTTCTTCCACCTCAAAGTTGCAAGTATGATCTGATGGGCTTTTGTTGATGCCTGCGTGAGAATGCTCCACAACTTTCGAATGGGCTAGTGTACTCTTTCTCCGCATTCTCAGCTAATCTTTATACAATGGCATCTCAAGCCAAAGTTTTCATCCTCTTTGTGATAGAATGTCTCTGCCTATATGACAGATATTACAAAGTAAAAACTTGAGTCTAATCAGCTACATGCTACAGCCACCTCATAAAAAGGACTCTTTACTGCAGTTGAAGTTCACTAAGGAAATTAATGTTACTCCAGGAATTTTCTCCTACCTTTAATGTCAAGCAAACCTCCAATTCAGTGATTCTCAAAACCAAGGGTATACAATACTTGGTTAGCATATATATTAAAAATACACATTTTCAGGGCCTTGCTTCAGAGCTTTTCATTTAGTGAGTGTGGAATAGGGGTCAGGAAATTGCATTTTTGACAAGCAGCCCAAGTGATTCTTATAGTAGTAGTCTTATCTCACTTTAAAAATGCTACTCCAGTTTATCTTTCTTACAAGTTTTATGCTTCTTTAATATTGGCTTGGCTTACATTTAAAACTATTTGGGTATCTTTTTTATATATCTATCTTTTACCTGTAGAATATGCTAAATATTAAGCCATTTACCAAGTAATGATTTAGTGAAATGTGTTCACATTGTATACTGTGGTGTCAAATCTTATTCCATTGCAAATTTTTTAATTAAAAAAATAAAATACAGCCAGGCATGGTGGCACATGTCTGTAATCCCAGTACTTGGGAGGCTGAGGTAGGAGGATTGCCATGAATTCAAAGCCAGTCTGGGCTACATAGTGAGTTCAGGGCCATTATGAACTACATAGTGAGACCCTGTCTCAAAAACAAAACAATGCAGTTACCTACTCACTCTTAAGCACTTTTCAGTGTTAACAGTATTCCAGTTCAGAAAAACAGTTCAGTCTTCTAGATGCAAAGCTTTTACTTGCATTTAGGTGTCAGCCATATAGGGTAAAATTGAAATAAAATATTATACTGTAGCTTCAAAGTAAGGTTCCTAGAAATCGAGAGATTCCTAGTAGAACCTCTTTAAATGTTGAATTGGGAATTATTTCTTTTGTTTATGCATTTATTGACTTTGCATTGAAGTAAGTTTACAATCTCCAGTATTACAAATGTTCATTTCCACTGGACTGTCACATCTTTTCCTTTGCTGTGGCTTAACATTTGGTGTACTTTATTTCTGTGTTGCAGCAATATCGGAAGTTGAGCCAGTCTTACTACCCACTCCTAGAATGTCTCACCCAAGACCACATGAGCTTCATCGCCAATTTAGAACCTCCTGTGCTCCTGTATGTCCTTACCTCTATGTCAGAGGGACTCACAAGTCTTGGTAAGGATCATGGAGGCCTTTGTTTCCATAGGAAAAATTTGACTGGTTGTTTCTCTTACTGTATGTGCTTACTGAGGCTGATCTACAAAAGGGGAAGATATTATGAACTAGACAGAAAGATTATTCTATAACCAGTGTTTGCAGGTAGGAAAATGCATTTTTTCATATGTTGACACAGTTTTTTATTTTTAACTAGTGTTATTGAAATATAAACTATATGCAGTAAAATTCTCTAATTTTTAGGGAACAGTTTAGTGAGTCCTGACAAATGTTTACACAATCATGAACCACCACAACCAATGTGTAGAACACTTTGACTATCCCAAAAAGCTCCCATGTGGCCCCTTCAAATCAGTTCCTTCTCCACTACCCTGTCTCTACTTTCTCTTTGCCTTTTCCAGAATTTCCTGTAAGACTTGAGTTTATTTATGTTTGGTTTTTTTGTTGAATATAATGCCTTTAGATTTATCTGTATTGTTTTACAAATAAGTTGCTTTATTTCATTCTATTGCTGATTATTACTCCATTGTATGGATTTCCACAGTTTGTTTATCCATTCATCAGCTGACTGACACTGGGTTTGTTTCCATTATTTCCACCGTTTCAAATATGGCCCCTATGAACATTCATGTGCAAGTCTTCACTTGACTTTGTTCTGTTGCTTTCCTTGAGTAAAGAGATAGAAGTAGGACTTTCAGGTTTTATGCCAAGTTGTTTTATTTTTTGATGGGTTTTTGTTTTTTTGTTGTTGTTGTTGGGGTTTTTTGTTGTTGTTTGTTTGTTTGTTTGTTTTGGTTTCATTTGCAACACTGGAAATTGAATCCAATCTGTAACTGAGCTACATCCCAGTCCTTCATTTTTTGAGATAGCATCTTGCTAAGTTACTCAGACTAGGCTTGAATTTGTGATCCACCTGCTTCAGTCTGCCTCATAGCTGAGACTGCAGGTAATATTATCTCACAGAGTTTTTAAGTGTATTTTTAACATTTTAAGGAAAGAACATAATGGTTGACTATACTATTTTGTTCCAGCACTATAGGAGGGTTCCAGTTGCTTCTTACCTTCACTAACACTTACTATTAGTCTAATATTGGTGATCCATCTGGATGTAAAATGGAATGTCATTATGTTTTAATTTGCATTTCACTAATGAATACTGATTTGATGATCTAGTCATGCTTATTTGCTGTTTTTGTCTCTTCTTGATAAGGTTTTCAAATCTTTCACTAATTTTTTTAAACTGGTTTGTTTATTTTGTTGCCTAGGTATAAGAGCTGTTAAACATTCTGAATATAATCCCTTGTCAAATATATGCTTTGCAATTATGTTTCAGCCCTATTACATGTCCTTGTATTTTTCTAACAGTATCCTCTGAAGAGCAAAAACTTTAATTTAATTAATTATTACAGTTTACATTTTGGGAGGATTCTATGAAATCTTTGCTTAGCCCAAAACCATGTAGATTTCTTTCATGTTTCCTTCTAAAAGTATTATAGTTTAACTGATGTGTAAGTCTGTGACCCACTTTGAGCCGTGCATGGTGGCACATGCCTAGGCTACATAGTGAGTTCAAGATCAATCTGGACTACTGAACAAGACCTTGTCTCAAAAACCAAAAAATAAAAATAAATGTGTATGACCCATTTTATTTTAATTTTTATATATGGTATAAGGTAAAGGCTAAAATTCTTTAATGTATAGATACTCAATTGTTCACATACCTTTTATTGAAGAATATCCTTTACTTATCTGATTACTTTATACCAGTAGTTTATGTCCTACTTTTATAGTAACTCTTAAAATATAATAGTATAACTTTTTAATGTAGCTTTTCTCTTTTAAAATTTATATTGGCTACTCCAAGTCCTTTGCCTTGTTATAGAAATGTTAGAATCAACTTATCAGTGTATTTTGTTTTTAATAAAAAGGTGGGCCAGGAATACAGCTCAGTGGCACAATGCCTGTCTGGCAAGCATGATGTCATGAGTTTGATCCCCAGTACAAAAAAATATATATATATATATCTATATTTATATATATAAATACATATATAGATAGATATAGATAGATATAGATATAAAAGAGTAGAAGAATTTTGATCAGAAGTGTGTTGAATCTCTAATTTATGAATAGTGGACATATAAAAATATTTAATATTCAATTCCTGAAAATTGTATGTCTCTACTCATTTAGATATTCCTTAATTTTTCTCAATACCATCTTTATACATATTTTGTTATATTTATAAATATTCCATAGGTTTATGCTATTGTAAGTAATATTTTAAAATTTTCTATGTATTTATTAATACTGTACTTGTTGTTTATGTATATTGAATTTATACTCTGCAGCCTTTCTAACCTCATTAATGTAGTAGCTCTTGGGAGATTTCTTAAAATATTCTTCAGAGATACATTTGCAGATAAAGAAATTTTACCTCATTCTTTCCAATCTGTATGCCTTTTTTTTTGGTTTTTGGTTTTTGGTTTGTTTGTTCATTTTAACTTAAAATACTTGCTAGAACCTGGGAAACAATATTGAATAAAAGTGAGTAACAACACTCAGGAGTTGAGGCAAGAGACTACCTCAAGTCCAAGGCCAGCCTGCTACAAAGTCAGTTCAAGGCCAGCCTGAACTGCATAGTGAAACCCGGTCTCAAAAAACAAACAAAAAGTTAGTGAGTGTAGGAAACATTTTTTCTTATCAGAGTTGGGGAAAAACATTCAGGATAATGTTAGGTTTTTTCATAGATGCTTTTTATCCTGTTGAAGAAATTGTCTTTATTTTTATTTTTTATCTAAGAGGATTTTCATGAAAGAATACTGAACTATGTCTAATGCTTTTCCTGAATCAAATTATATGATCATTTATTTTTTCCTTTTTGACTTGTTAATCCATCATATTAATATTATTGTTTATATTGAAAGATACTCAAATGTTGAACTAGCCTTGCATTCCATACTTGGTTATGGTGTATTATCTCTCTGTATTACTTGGTTCAATTTGCTAAAATTTTAATACAGATTTTTGTATTTTTATTCATGATAGAGATTGGTGTTAGGCTTTATATAGTTTTCTGTTGTTACTACCTTACCTTGTTTTAGTATCAGTCTGTTGTCTTTATAAGATGACATAAGAAATGTTTCATCCTGTGTTTTCTCAAAATTTGGTCTATAATCATGATTATTTTTTCCTTAAATGTTTGACCAAATACCCTAGGGAAACCATCAGGGATAGAGTTTTATTTGCCATTTTCTAGCACAAGTAAAATATCTTTAACGGAATATACCTATTAATCCAGTTATCTGTTACCTCTTAAGTGTATATGATTCTTTATCTCCTTAAAGGAATGTATCCATTTCATCTGAAGTTCTTATAACATTTTTGATACAAAATTGTTGATAATTGTTACTCAATATTATTTATATAGGGGCCTGTAGGGAAGGTTCCTCTTTCATCTGAGAGAATCATTTGAGCTCAAATGTATGATCCTCCTGCCTTAGCCTCCCAGAGTGATGGGATTACAATTATGTGCCATGATACTGAGCTTATCTTTTTGGGATATTTGTTGGTGTATTTGTTTTTTATTCTTGATCGTTTTGGCTATCGTTTATCACTCTTATTACAAGGAACTATTTTCTGTTGCTTGGTTGGTTGGTTGAGTTTCCTGTTTTTTATTTCACTGATTTCAAGTATGATCTTTATTTCCTTCAGTTTATTTTGCTTTCCTTGGTTTTTGTGAGATAGGAGTTTAAATCATTTAGATCTTTCTTTTTTAATATATACATTTAATACTTTAATACTATAACTATATCTTATAAATTTAGATGTACTTTGCTTTTATTTTCTATCCAGCTCAAAAACATTTTCTGATTGCCTTTCTGATTTTTTCTGACCAACAGGTTTTTATTAGGAATAATTTTTTAAATTTTCAAATAATTGAAAATATTCTTGACAACATCCTGTAATTGATTCTTGCTTTATTCTATTGCATCATAGAATAAATTGAATGTTTTTTATGCCTTTTAAATTTATTCAGACTTTTCTGTGGTCCCAACAATGGAAAATGGAGACTTGAATAAGTACACCATTGTTAGGAAGAGTGACCCTTAAGTGTCAATGTAGTTAGTTGATGTTGTTCAGATATTCTGTATTCTGGTTGGTTGGTTAGTTGGTTGGTTGGATGCTGTCCACTTGTTCTGTGAATTACCAGGAGAGAAGTACTGAAGTCTCTAACTATAATTATAGGTTTGCCCTACATTGCCTTTCATTTTTAGCAGGTTTTGTATCAAATATTCCAAAGCTCTGTTATTGGGCACATAAAAACTTAGAATTATTATATTCTTTGATGAACTTACCCTTATATCATTATAAATGATCCTCTTTATCTCTGGTAATATTTGTTTCTCTGAAATTTTTGTCCAGTACCTTCCCCAGCTCTTTTTATTATTGTTACCTCTTTTAAAAAGGTGTCCTGCCAGGGATTTAGCTCAGCAGTGTAAGAGCCTGCCTGGGAAGTGCGAGGTCACGAGTTCAATCCCCAGCACACACACAAAAAATGATGTCCTTATATGTAAAGTTGGTTACTTATAGACAGCATTGTTTTGTGTTGCTGCTGTAACAAATTACTAGTCACTCAGTGCCTTAAAACAACAGTGTCTTACAGTTTTATAGGACACAAGTCCAACATAGGTCTCATGGAGCTAAAACCAGTGTGTCAGCAGTGCTGCATTTGGTTCTAAGAGCTGAAGAACGAATGCATTATTTGCCTTTCTTGCTTCTAAGAACCGCCTTCCTTCCTAAGTTTGTGACCTCTTCTCCATCTTGGAAGGCAGTGTTGTACCTCTGAGCATTTCTTCCATAGACACAGCTTCCTCTGACTCAATTTTAAGATCTCTTGGGTCTCACCTAGATGATCCAGAATAGTCTCATTTTACAATCAACCAATTAGCAATCTTAATCCCATCTGTATCCTTAATTCCAACACCCAGTAGGCTAACATTCACAGTTTGCAGGGATTAGGCCATGAAAATTTTCCAATATAGTGTTTAAAACATTTAGTGAAACTAGCAGTATGTGTGGGTTTAAATCTACAATGTTGCTACTAATTTTATCTTTATTCTATCAAGTCTTTGTTCCTTTTTGTGTTTTGGGGGGTTTTTTTTGTAGTCCAAAAACTTTATTTGAAAAACATGATGAAAGAAAAACAAACAATAGATCATACATGCGGAGTGCTTCAAGAATTAAATATTTGCCATAAGTTCTAATAATTATATTTTGGACATATAACATGACAAATTTAAAACAGGGCCCCAAGTAGATATTCTTATGCCTAGATTCATTGCCACACTGTTTGTGATAGTGATAAGGTAATAACAAACTTACCTATTAAAAGATGAATGGATAAAGAAAATTTGTTATATATTCATAAGCAGAATATTATTCAGTTTTGAAAAAGGAAGTCTTTGTGACAGGGGCTATAGCATGGATGAAATTTGAAAACATTATTCTAAATGAAATAAATCAGACACACAAAAAAAGTAAATTCTTGCATGATTTGATTTAGAACAAACATCTTGTGTAGGCAAATCCATAGACAAAAAAAAGTAATAATTTTTCCAGGGATTCAAAGTAGGGAAGAGTAAACTGTGGTTTATTGTTCTGTGTAGTTTTATTTGGAACATGAAAAATTTCTGAAGATGGCTGATGGTGATGATTATGTAACCATATGAATGTACTTAATGTCAATGCACTGTGAATCTTATATGACAAAAGTATATTTTATGTATTGTGGATTTACCTACAACAAAAAAGACAAGAGCATGGGTTTAAATTGCTAACCCTAATCTATAATTACATTAATAAACCATTTTTTTATTTAAAGAGAAAAAAAAACAGGAAAAAGGTAGAAATATTACAGAATTTCAAGAAAAGAAGATAAACAGTAAGAAATCACTAGTTGATAAATTACATATTGTTCTTTTAGAAATAGTTGTTCAAGTTACAAAATTAAAGCACACAAAGTAGACAATCAAGCAGTGAGAGTGCAAACAGATCTGTTCAACAATCCAACAAGAACCTAGAAATATGGTTATCAATCCCACACACCTAAATATACATGCAGCTATATCTTTTATAGCGCTTCCTATTTCCTCTTTTTTTACAATAGCAATTATACATTTTTAAAATTTTATTTAAAGAGAAGAAAAAAAAGCAAAACAGAAAAAAGGGTAGCAACAATACAGAATTCTAAAAGAAAGAAAGAAAAAGGAGAATGAGAAAAAGCCCCACTAAGAAATCAGTAATTTATAAA
>PVLA01005445.1:106357-146715 GCA_004027455.1 Hydrochoerus hydrochaeris | reverse complement strand
TATTATTTAATTTCCATGTGTTTGTGTGGTTTTTGCAGTTACTTTTATCATTAATTTCCCGTTTCATGGCGCTATGATCCGATAACATGCATGGGATAATTTCAATTCTTTTGCATTTACTTAAATATGTTCTGTGGGTTAGTATATGGTCTGTTTTAGAGAATGTCCCATGTACTGGTGAGAAGAATGTATATCCTGTTGTTGGATGGAACGCTCTGTATATGTCTATCAAATCCATTTGTTCACAGGTGTGATTCAGTTCTGTTATTTCTTTGCCGATTTTCTGTCTAGTTGATCTATCCCTGTGTGTCAATGGTGTGTTAAAGTCCCTTGTTATAATTGTGTTATTACCTATTTGATTTTTCATTTCCATTAATACTTGCTTTGGGTAGTTGGGTGCTCTGGAATTTGGTGCATATATATTTAAGATTGTTATCTCTTCCTCTTGCAGTTTTCCCCTAACTAGTATGTAGTGAATTTCTTTGTCTCTTTGGACCATTCTTGGTTTGAAGATCACATGGTCTGCAAACAGAATAGCTACCCCCGCTTTTTTTTGAGTTCCTGTTGCATAGAGTGTTGTTTTCCATCCTTTGACTCTCAGTCTATGAGTTTCCTTTTGGTTTCTATGGGTTTCTTGTAGACAGCATATGGTTGGATGTTGTTTCTTGATCCATTTTGTCAGTCTGTTTCTGTTAATTGGTGAATTGAGGCCATTTACATTAATGGTTATAACTGTCATATATTGGTTTATTGTTGACATGCTATCTTTCTGATGTTGTATCTTAGCTTTCCATTCTGTTTAATTGTCTGTCTTGCTTAGTGGTTTTTTCCTATGTCTATCTGGAATGTCTTTCAGTATTCTTTGTAGGTTTGGTTTGGTGGTCATGAAGTTCTTCAGCTGTTCTTTGTCATGGAAGTATCTTATTTCTCCATCCATTTTGAAAGACAGTTTTGCAGGGTCCATCAGTCTGGGTTGAAAGTCGTTTTCTTTAAGGATCTGAAAAACTTCAATCCATGCTCTTCTTGATTTCATTGTTTGCGTTGAGAAGTCTGCCATGATTCTGATAGGCTTTCCTTTATAGGTGATCTGTCTCTTCTCTCTAACAGCTTTTAATATTCTGTTCTTATGTTGCATTTCTGGGATGATAATTATATGTCTGCATGTAGTTTTGTTTTGGTTATGGCTATTCGGAGTTCTCTTTGCCTCACTAATCCGTATCAGTTTCTATATTCATGTTTGGGAAGTTTTCAGCTATCACTTCTATAAATAGCCTCTTGATATCTTTTGTGTTTTCCCCTTCTTTTTCTTTTATCCCTATTAATTTTATATTGTTTTTCTTTGCATCATCTTGCAGCTATTGAATTGTTATTTCTTGATTTCTTGTTATTGTTAGAAGATCTTTCCTTTCCTGTTCAATCTTCGAGGTCTGAAATTCTATCTTCACTTTTGTTGAGACAGTTTTTGCAACTTTGATTAGTTTCTGATTTCCTGCATATCTCTTTGAATCTGCTTAATGCATTCTGTTTGTCTCTTAAACTGTTCATTCAGGGATTCTATCATTTTGCTTTGTTCCTCTAATTGTTTAGCTGTGTCTTTGCTGGATACATTCAGTATTTCTTTCACTGTTTTTATCATTTCTTCTTTTATCTGGGAGAATATTTCTGATTTGAGTTCCCTCATAGCTTCCTGTATTTGCTTCTTTATTTCAGTTTATATCATTTCATACATTTCAGGTGTATGTGTAATATTTTCTTCTATGTACATGGCTCCTATTTCTTGGGATGGGCTGGGGATTTGAGATTGCATTTTGGTCTTTCGTTTTGTCATTTTCCTGTATTTCCGTGTTTCCAGCAATTTTCCGAAGCTTTCCCTCATGGCACGGCACCAACTTGGCTCCCCCTTCGGTGGTCCTGGCTCCCCTGGTTGAATGAAGGTCGCTGGGCGCAGTCCACTCAAGCCCATGGAACCTCTGGAGCCTAGTCCAATGACCCAAGAGGGCTGGGCAGGCACCCAGCTGCTGGGATCGATGGTCCCATACCCTTCTGGGTCTGTGCTGGTGTTCTGCAACTCACCTCACAGCATGCAGTCCACTCAAACCCGCGAAACCTCTGGAGCCCAGTCCAGTTAGCCAAGGGGGCTGGGCAGGCACCCAGCCACCAGGATCAATGGTCCCAAACCCTCCCAGGTCTGCGTTGGCATTCTGGAACTCATAACCTTAATTTAGTACCATCTCTGGCCACTATGGTCCTGAGTTCGGCCTGGTGGTTTGAGGAAGCGCCTGGATGTCCACCAGGTGAGGGCAGGAAGCTCGGTGGCCTCGCCTTTCAAGGGCTTTGGCCACCATGGCAACAGGCAAGGACAGCCCCAGTTGGAACATGCACCCCAGAAATAAGTGCTAACACTAACAGGACCAGTTATTTTCTTTCATGGATTGGAATACTTCGCTCCCAAACTCTTCTTGATCCGATGGTCTATGTCAAGAAGTCAGCCGTGATCCTGATGGGCTTACCTGTATACATAATCTGTTTCTATTCTCTGACGGCTTTTAATATTCTGCTTTTAAATTGAATTTCTGGTTTATTATATGTCTGGTTGTAGATCTGTTTTGGTTGTAGGTGGCTGGAGTTCTGTATGCCTCATATAACTGAATGTCATTTTCTTTTCCCATGCTTGGGAAGTTTTCCTTAATTATTTCCGTGAATAGCTTTTGTAATTCACCTGTATGTATTCCTGCTTCTTCGTTCACATTTCTTATTCTTAAATTGTAGATTCTCTTGTCATCTTTTAGCCTTTGTATTGTTACTGCCTGTTTCCTTGTTATTTTAAGAGATCTTTCCTTTCATGATCACACATTGCAAACTTGTCTTCAAGTTTTGATAGTCTATCCTTAGTTTCTTTTAAGGAGTTTTGCCAACTTTCAATGGAGTTTTTAATTTCCTGGTAGTCTCTTTGAATCTGCTTCATGTATTCTATATTTTCTTTATATTCTTTATTGAATGTTTCTCTTTTTTGTATGTCTGTGTTCCTCTTTTCTTCCATCTGTATCATCCTGAGAGATGCTTCCTGAGAGTATTTCTTTTATTACTCTACTCATATCTTACTTTACCTGATTTAATATTTCAGTTTTGAGCTCATCTACAAGGTCCCGAAGATATCTTTATGTCCATTGAAGCCATGTCTGATGTTACGTGTTTGTCGCCCTCAGTCTCCCTTGTTTTTCCCTCTCTTGGATCAGTGCTCTCAGGGTTCTGGACTGGGAGCCTGTTCTTGCCTCTCTGTCCTGTCATGCTTCCAGCTTCTTCCACACAGGTTACAGTGCAGATCCCAGCCCCCTTCCCTATTGGCCATGGTTCCTCCGAAGCACACTAGTAAGGGACCTCTGCCCTCTCCTGCCTGCCCCTCCCCACCGGGCCAGCCAACTTCTGGGGCCTTCACCCAGTTAGTGCATGCTAGGCGTAGGAATTCGATTTGGGATGGCTCATTGGGTCCCAGCCAGGGGCACGGCCCAGTCCAAGCAAATCCCACGAATCTGTTCTGGGCAGGGAGCAACCAACTGAAGTCACTGTTGCTCCCAGTTCAGACTCCTCCTGCCGGATTCCAACATGTCACCCATTTGGTCACACCCTTCCCGTGGTGGAGGACTCATTCCCAGCACTGACCATGGATTAATGAAGGTCCCTTTCCTGGCTCTGCTCTTCATTGGGCTCACCAACCCCTGACTTAAGCGCTTCTGTGCTTCCAGTGAGTGGAGGTGGGAATGAATTTGTGCGGCTCTGCTGGCCAGTGCAGATTCAAGCTGGCACAAATTCAGGCCGGTGCAAACTTGGCAGGTCGCAGCAAAAACACTTTGTCCCATAGTTTTTAGCTGTTTCAGTTGTAGTCTCCATGTGTTTAACGAGTTTTTTTACGTTTTAATTTCTTCCTGTGTCAAAAGGATCCATCTCCCTCTATCTGGATCTCTCCAGTGTGTTTTATTCTGGCAAATGAGTTGTTTCTCCTGGGAGGCTTTCTTGACTCAATCCATAATTATTCTTGAAAAGCAGCTTTTCAGCTTTTGCTATATTGCTCCTAGAGATAGGAAGCTGTTTTTTGGTGAGTTAAATCTAAATTTAATTTTCATTTCATTTTATGTTTTGTTATTTGTGGTACTAGGAATTGAACCTGGGGCTTTCACATTAAGCTGCGTCTCCAGCCCTTTTTAAATTAGTTTTTCTTTTGACACAGATTTTACTGAACAGGTTTGAACTAGAGTTTCTTTTACTTTGGTCCCCCAGAGTGCTGGAATTACAACCATGCACCACCCCACTGAATAAACGCCAGTGTCAGTTATGCATCAGAATCCCTTAATGTAATAGAAATGTCGTAGGTATTTTTCTACATGTTAATAAATATCTTAAAAGCCACTATTATATGATGCTTAGAACAGTATTAACAGAGACCAATAACTATTAACCTTGTATCCTACGCTGAAGTGAATATAGACTGTGCTATTGCACAGGAATAGATAGTTCTGCTAAATAGAGAAAGAGTGAAAAGCATATGAACTCAAGTACGTGTGCTCAAAGTAACCTTTTAACAGGGAAGTAACTGCTATACATTTGAAAAATTTTACCCCAACCTTTACAACAGAATGTGTGTGTGTGTGTGTGTGTATCAGAAATTTCAGTATGTAGGAAGGAAACCAGGGTACTTAGAAGTGCTTTTGTTGTTAAGTTTTAAAGAAGAAAAGAATTCTTTATAAGTGACAGTCCTATATCCATAATAGAAAGGACTGATAAATGTGATTACATAAAATTAAACCACAATTAAAGAGAAGCCAGACATGGTGGCATATACCTGCAATCCCAGGAAGGCTGAGGCAGGAAGATTACAATAAGATTAAGGCCAGCCTAGGTTACATAGCAAGTCTGTGTCTCAAAAATCAGAGAGTCAGACAGACAGACAGCCAATCCAACTAGGGTGGGGGAGATCTATCTCTGACACAGAATGAGCTTCAAAAGTTCTTCTATAAGGAAGGGAAAACATGAATCACTGGATTGTGACATAAATATAGTGTTCTAATCCTGTGTTGCTTTAACAACATACCTTTGGCTGGGTAACTTGTAAAGAGGATTATTTGGCAAACTAATTCTGCAGAGTTCAAACAGTAGAGAGCAGATTCTCTGTGAGGGCTCCCAAGGTTGTATTATGACATGGTATGTAAGCAGAAAGGACCAAGCTGTGGTGTGGTGTGCTGCTTGATCTTGCAAAGACTGATTCATTCTGCAGCTCTAGCATGAACACCTTCAATAGACAATGACCTAATTACCTTACACTAGCTACCACCTCTTAAAGGTTCTGCCACCTCTCAGCATTGCCACACTGAGGACCAGGCTTCCAGCACACAACCATTGTTTGGGGGAGCACATTCAACCTACAACTAAACCTTAGCAAATAGTTCACAGAAGTCATACCAGTGCCCACTACACGTGTAATATATTCAGTCTCACTACTCATTAAAGAAATGTAAATTAAATACTATTTTTAAACTTATCTAATTAACAGTGACGCTATCCAGTATTTCATCAGGTATTAAAAGATATTTTCCTATGTTACCAATAGAAGTTATTAATAGTTTTAAAGAATAGTATAGCATTATAAAAATTTACAATATGCACAGCATTGACCTATATGCACACTGTTTCTGGTTATTCACACAAGCGTGCAAGCATATATACATAATTATCAGTTACAGAATTTAACTGTATTTTAATAGCAGGGGGGAAAAATAAGAAGCCTAAGATGAACTAATGTAAAGGAATATTGAAGATTAAATGGAGGAAAAAATCTATGTAGTATATGACCCTGTTTCTTTAAATAATAATCTTAACACACATATGAATATGAATATTAAACATAGTGTCTAGAACAAAAAATCTGTGTGATTCTCTTAATGATGGTTACCCCTGAAAGGAACCCTCCTAAATTTCTCAGATTTGAAAAACAGAGAAAAATAACAGTGATACTGTAGTAGCATATAGTTGGGTTTTTTGTTTTTTGTTTTTTGTACCAGGGATCTAACTCATGACCTTACACTTGCCAGGCAGGCACTTGTGCCTCTGAGCTAAACCCCTGGCTTGGCATATAGTTTCGATGTTCTTAAAAACATAGCAGTAACTTGCTTTCATTGTTGAGGGACAAGAATGCTGGAGTCTGGCAGCTTAGAGTTTTTCTCCTTTTGTTAGGTTTAGAATCTGTGTAATGTTTTTTAAACCATAGCAACCATATAAATTTAGACCATTGTTCTATGGTATTGTTTCCCTTAACAAACTTTTAAAATAACTTCAGTTTTATGTGAACACTCATTATACATAGACATTTTTGAAGCAATTCTCATGAAAGTCAGTATTCTTATTCATGTAAATGTTTTAATGTAGTAAACAAATTTTTTACTGTGTATTGGCTTTTTTCTTTTGTCTGTTTTTGCTGGATCTCCCAGCCCTATTTTTTTTTCAGATTCTTTATTGTTTCATATTTTTTCTTTTTTTCCAAATCCATTTTATTTCAAAAATAAAAATTTTTTAAAAAAGAAGAACAAAAACTATAACAAAATTTCATAATAAGTCAATCAGAGGGCAACAATGGAACATATATTCCTATTTTGTTTGTTTGTTTTGATTTGTGTTTTGTTTTCTGATGCTGAGGATTGAGCCCAGGGCTTCAGGCATGCTAGGCAAGCACTCTGTCACTAAATCACATTCTTAGCCTCTATTTCTAACATAGGCTCACTGTATCTAAAGTACATTTGAAGAAAAGCTAAGGGGCTGGGGATTTAGCTGAGTAGCATAAGCACCTGCCTGGCAAGCGCGAGGTCATGAGTTCAATCCCTGGTACCGCAAAAAAAAAAAAAAAAAGTAACACACTTAAGCCGGGTGTGGTGGCTCATGCCTCTAATCCCAGCACTTGGGAGGCTGAGGCAGGAGGATCGTTGTGAGTTCAAGACCAGCCTGGGTTACAAAGTGAGTTCAAGGCCAGCCTGAGCTACATAGCAAGACCCTGTCTCAAAAAGACAAAAAAAAAAAGCTAAAGTAAATATTTCAAACTGTCTATCCTACCTCCAGTAATTTTCACAACTAGAAATTTCAATAAAATAGTAAAAATATTAACATGATTTGTAATGGTATACATATTTAGTACAAGAAATTTTATGTAGAGAATTTTAAGTACATGTTAGTTCTTGGTCTGTCTGTCTGTCTGTCTTTCTTTCTTTTTATGTATGCCTTACCTTTTTGTATAGATTTCGTAAAATGAACAAGCGTCTGGTTCCCAGAAGACCCCTGAGTGCCTCTTTGGGTCAGCTTAATGAGGTGGGCCTGCCTTCAGCAGCAATCCTTCCAGATGAAGGTGTGGTGGATCTGCCTAGCAGGAAAGCCTCTGCACTGCCCAATGGAATTGTGTCAGCGGGGAACACAGTAACACAGCTCATCCCACGAGGGACGGATCCCAGCTTTGATTCCAGTCTGAAACCAGGAAAGATAGATCATCTGAGCAGTAGTGCTCCCGGATCCCCTCCTGACCTGTATGTCATTTTTCCTGCCTTAAGGGTTCTTTATACATAGAAGTAGAAGGAAGGAGAAATAATTGTTTTGTTTTGGGAGGAAAAAAAGCTAATTTTTTGTCTTTATTTTTTTAACTTCTGTTTCCTATACTAGTGATATTTTAAAAAAAGATATAATGAGCACAGGTTAAAAAAGATGAAACTACAAGTTTTTTAGAGGAGATGTCTATTAGAATAAGCCAGTTTCTGAAACCAAGCCAGTCTTTAAAAAAGACTGTAACAATTTATGTACATTGGAAGTATTTTAGAGATACTAAACTTGAATTGTATAATCTTACTTTTTTAGGCTAGAATCTGTTCCTAAAAGTATTTCTGCCTTACCTGTGACTCCACATTCTGTACCTCAAAGGGGACCACCAGAACTACCCCCCATGCCTGTTACCAAACCGCTTCAGATGGTACCACGAGGTTCTCAGTTATATCCACCACAGCAAGCTGATGTTTATTATCAGGATCCTCGAGGAGCTGCCCCACCATTTGAACCAGCACCTTATCAGCAGGGTAATGATCTTTCATTATGTCACTTGCTTTTCTGGTATTTGCCAGTATAAGAAGTTTCCAAGTAAGAGTGATTGTTTTACATAGTAGCCTTATTAAAGTAAGTGTGTTTT
This sequence comes from Hydrochoerus hydrochaeris, assembly GCA_004027455.1. Taxonomy (NCBI): domain Eukaryota; kingdom Metazoa; phylum Chordata; class Mammalia; order Rodentia; family Hydrochaeridae; genus Hydrochoerus; species Hydrochoerus hydrochaeris. Next base: position 138,506 of record PVLA01005445.1, on the reverse strand, counting down.
TTCCTTTGTTTTGTTTTGGTTTTTTTTTTTTTGAGACAGGGCCTCACTATGTAGTTCAGGCAGTTTCAACTGTGTAACCAAGGCTGGCCTCAAACTTGAGATGATCCTCCTGCCTCAGCCTCCTGAGTGCCGGGATTACAGGAATGTGCCACCATGCTCAACTGCATTTTTAATACTTGAAAAACCACGGGTTTTTCCTTTGTGATCAATTGCACAAACTGCTTTTATATACTAAAGGCAAATCTATAATAAAAGTGTTTATGTATTTTAGAAGTAATAATTCACTGAAACAGACAATGAAAATCTGCTAATGAGTAAGGGGGAATACATTATTGTGAAAATTTTTCAGCACAATGAAAAAATCAGCATTATAGTAGATATAAATTGCACATATTTTTCTTTTAATCATCAGTATTTTTCTAGATCCTGTAATATGTATGAAAAATGAAGCAAACTATTTAACAATGTAACAGTGTAACAGTGTAGCATATAGAATTAACAACAGTAAAGAAGCTGATTGTAGTGGTGCACGCCTAGTAATTCAAGAGACGGAGGAAGAAGAATCACTGTGAATTCAAGGCCGCTCTGAACTACATAGTGAGGCCCAGTTTCCCGTCCCCCCCCAAAAAAAAGGTTGTGGGGAAGATTTAGAAATTAGAATCAGATGTGGTGGTGCATGTCTGTAATCCCATCACTTGGGAGGCTGAGGTGGGAGGATTGTTGCAATTTTGAGACCAGCCTGGGCTACAAAAGGAGCTGAAGGCCAGTCTGAGCTGCATAGCGAGACCCTGTCTTAAAAAGACCCCCCCAATTAGAGATTTTTCTAAGATTTAATGATAGTACAAAACTAAGTTTTCACATTTTACTTCACTAAAGTGTTTTACCTGTCTGAAGAAGCATAAGGTATAATGCATTTTCTCTTTTTCAGTACTGGGGATTGAACTCAGAGCCTACACATTGAACTTCATCTCCACAGATTTTTTAAGACAGAATCTTGCTCAGTTTCCCAAACTGAGCTGGAATTTACAGTCCTCTTGTTTCAGCCTCCCAAAGTGCTGGGATTATTTTTTTTTATATTTATTTATTTATTTATTTATTTATTTATTTATTTATTTATTTATGGTACCGGGGATTGAACTCTGACCTCTCACTTGCCAAGCAGGGGCTTATGCCATTGAGCTAAATCCCTGGCCTAGTGCTGGGATTGTAGACATGTATCACAATACCAAGCTTAATGCTATTATTTTTTAAAATGGTAATAGATCAAAGGTATCCTCTTTTATTTAATCAAGGATGTCTTTTAATTTTAAAAATATCATCTCTACACTCAAAAAGAATAGATTTTAATTGATACAGCTTTACTAATACATGACGATTCTTCATTATAGGAAAATCCAGGTGCTTTTGTTGAAGTGACCAATATGTAACTTTAAATAGACTGTGTATCAGTTAAGGTTCAATTGTAGATAGCAAAAATAATTTTAACTATTAAGTAGAAAGAGGTCTAGTACAAGAGTTAAGTACTTACAATATGGTGGAAATACTAGAGAATCAGGCTTTAGATAAGTCATCAGAATGAAACTAGAGCCAAACTGAGCATTATAGTGGCACAGGCCTATAATCACAGCATTTGAAAGACTAAGGTATAAGGATTGCTGCAAGTTCAAGCCAGCCTGAATTACATAATGAGATCCTGTCTCAGAAAAACCTCTAAAGGCTAGTAGTAGCTACTGGGTCTGCATAAAATGAATCTTTTTGTTTATCACATCTCTTACTAGTCAATTAGTTTCACATTTAAAACTCCAATAGATTACTGTAATCCCAGCACTCAGGAGGCTGAGGTAGGACAGTTGCTGCAAATTTGAGGCCATCCTGGGCTACATAGCAAGTTCTCAAGATGAAAAAAAAAAAAGCCAGAAAACCTAAGCTTCAGTAAAACCTAAACTTGAGGGATATCTACAAAATGAAAGTTTGTTTTCTCACATCTGCATTCATTAAGGCATACCAGAAAGAGGCAGACAGTAAGAGCAGTCTACTGTAGTAGATTATAAATTGATTAGATTTTGTCTTTATTAGTGGAATATGCATATACTTGGGATTAAATCTAGTGCCTCATGCAGACTAGGCAAGCATTGAACTATACTGCTGGCCCTGAGGAGAATTTTTACTTCTTGTTTCTCATAAAACTAATCCGACTTTATTATATAGCCAGAGAGAAAACTTCTGAAGAGATAAGTATATGATTAATATTTAAGTGTTTCCCATATTTTAAAACAAACAAAATCTTATATAGAAAAACTGACTAGCCTGGCATGGGGGCACATGCCTGTAATCCCAGCACTCAGGAAGCTGAGGCGGGGGATTGCTGCGAGTTCAAGGCCAGCCTGAACTGCACAGTGAGATCCTGTCTCAAAAAGACAAAAGAAAAAGAAAAACTGACTGACTCATTGCTGCTTTTGGTTCTTCTTTTGAATTATACAGGGATGTACTATACTCCACCACCACAGTGTGTGTCCCGCTTTGTCCGACCTCCACCATCTGCTCCTGAAGCTGGTCCTCAATACTTGGATCATTATTCACCCTACCTCCAAGATCGTGTTGTGAACACTCAGTATGGCACACAGCCTCAACAGTATCCAGCTATGTACCCACCTCACTATGATGGCCGTCGAGTATACCCTGCTCAGTCTTACACAGCAAGAGAAGAGATTTTCAGAGAAAGTCCTATACCCATTGAGATTCCACCTGCAGCAGTACCATCATATGTACCAGAGTCCAGAGAAAGATACCAACAGGTGGAAGGCTACTATCCAGTGGCTCCTCATCCAACTCAGATCAGACCTTCATACCCCAGAGTATGCTATGTTTTTTTTCATTATGTACTCTTAATTTGATACTTGATTACAGTGATTCCTTTTTCTTTTTTCCCATGATAACCCTTTAATCAATTCTTTTATAAAAGCTTATTTTTTCAGTCTTTTCATAATTTGAGGTTATTTTTTAAAAACTATTCATTGGACCCCCTCCTAACTATTCTTAGTTTGTGAACTTTAGATGATTGTAGTAATAATTCTAGATCTAATAGAAATTTTTGGTCCCTAAAGGAAAAAAAACTCAAATTTTTAATTGTTATATTTTTAATTTACTTTTTTTTTTTTTTTTTTTTTTTTGAGATAGGGTCTCACTTTGTAGTTCAGGCTGGCCCTGAACTTATTACATAACCCAGGCTGGCCTTGAACTCATGGTGATCCTCTTGCCTCAGTCTCCTGAGTACTGGATTACAGATGTATACTAAGAAACCTAAATTTAGCTCTTTCTGAGATCTTGAGTTTTGGTTCGGTTAGTTTTGTTTTTCTTTGTTCTTTGAAGTCTTCCTATTTGCAAATTGGTTCTAATTTAAAATACATGCAAAAAAAAAATACATGCTAGTTTAATTAATGTGTTCTGAAGTTCTTTGTTAATTTAACTGATATATTTTCAGGAGCCTTCTTATGGCCGGCTTCCTCCTCCACAGCCCCACCCTAGTCTAGATGAACTGCATCGTAGACGAAAGGAAATAATGGCCCAGTTAGAGGAAAGAAAGGTTATCTCTCCACCTCCTTTTGCACCTTCACCAACATTACCACCTGCATTCCATCAAGAGGAAGTAAGCACATATTTAGAATTACCAGTTTTCTCTTTAATAGTTGTGTGTCTGTGTGTCCTGCCAAATTAATCTTTTATCTGTTCCCAAGATTATGAAGAAATTTCTTGGTTTTTTTTCCTAAAAGATTATTTTATTTTATATTTAGATCTATAATTCATTTAAAATTGAATTTTATATAGAATGCATTGGGATTTAAAACTATTTTTTCTGGCTTTTTGTATTTGTTTTCTTTTTTTCCTTCTTCAGTGCTGGCTACTGGACCCAGGGCCTTGCACATGCTGGGCAAATGCTTTACCACTGAGCTACATCCCTCGCCCCGTATCAATTTATTTTTCCTTAGTAAGGATATCTCATTGACTGCACCATTTAATGAGCATCCTTTGCCTACTAGGCTTTATTCTGTTTTATCTATTTATATTCTTACACCAATACCATATTCTCAATGTAGTAAGTCTTGGATATATGGTGGTATATGCTTTCCAGTAGTATGCTTCAAGAGTCAGCATGTTGCTTTCCACAGAAGTATCTTGCCCAAATTCAGATGTGTGTAAAATATATTCTGGGTCTAAAGATTTGAAATCTTGATTAAAAAGTAAAATATCTCATTACTATTTTAATATCATGGCTATATTTTGTGAAATGAAATGTGGTATTAAAAATTCACCTGGGCCAATGACACACACCTCTAATCCTAGCACTTGGAAAGCTAAGGCAAAAGATTCACCATGAATTTGAGGCCAACTGAATTATAGTGAGACCCTATCTCAAAAAAAAAAAAAATCACTTTTTTTTTTCCTTTTGATCTCTGTTCTGTCTTTTTGTGACAGACTTTCACTATGCTGGCCATGAACTCACTGTGTTATCTCAGGCTGGCCTCTAACTTGGAACTGTCTTCTTGCCTCAGCCCCCTGAGTGCTGGGATTACAGATGTGTACCACCATGCTCAGCCTTCTTTTTATTTTTAATGTGGCTACTAGAAATTTTTTAAGATTATATGTATAGGTCATGTTATATTTCTGTTGAACAGTGTTGTTTTGGGTCAGTGTAAGTGATGTCTTTTCTAATTTCAAGTCACCATAAACATACTCTTCCATTTATATGGATAACTGATGGTTTTTTTGAAACTAATTTTAAAGGAATCCTTGTTTGTTTGTTTTTTTATTGGTTTTGGTTTTGATTTTGGGAACCAAACCCTAGCCTTTACTTGTATGTAGTAAAGGCTCTAATCACTGAGCCACATTTAGGCCTGTTAAACTGAACTGTTTTTAAAATTTCATTTTCTGGTACTAACATAGAGAAACTAACTGAATTTCAGTCCTTCTATTAAACAGGCTTACTGAATTTCCTTATTAATTATAATATTTGCTAGTGAATTATTTTTTGAGTTTTCTTAGTACACAATAATATCTTCTGTGGGTAATCACATTATTTTTCCTTTTTCAGTCTTCATCTTTTTTTTTTAACCTTCTTATTCGCCAGTGTAAGTGAAACACATTAAAGATTTATTTAATTCAGTACTGAGGAAACCAGTGTGGTCAAGAAAAAAATATGGATAGTAAAAGTAAAAAACAAAAACAAAAACCCGGGGCTCGGGATTTAGCTCAATGGCATAAGCGCCTACCTGGCAAGTACTAGATCATGAGTTTGATCCCAGGTACCAAAAAAAGTTAACAAACAAAAAACCTGAAATAGATTTGCTTTGAAAAACATGAAACTGACTACCACAGAGCAATAAACAATTATTTTGGATGTTATCTTCTTTGTATTTCTACAAAAGAGTGCTAATAGTTACTATGAATGGTCAGTCTTTTTAGAATGTTACCAATTTTGTTTCTTAAAATGCCAGCTTTTTGCTTTGTTCTGTTTCTTTTAATTTATTGCATACTGCCTCAGCTTGTAGTGTACATCCTTTTAAGGAACCAAATAAGTTTTTTCTGAGCAGGTTTACAATTGATATTATTGTAAGGAGGCATATTTTACATCCTTTCCATTTGGAATTATGTTTCTTAAGTAAATTGCTAACTGACAAACTATACACAATAATGAAAATTGAATTTCATTATACATAGGAAACAGTAACATTTTGGATGCATGAAGATAAGCTACTAAATAGAAGTTGTTTATAGGGTTTAGCTTTCTCACCTAAATACATTAGAAATGTAAGCATTTATTTATTTGTGTGTTGATTTACTTAGTGGTACTGGACATTGAACCTACAACCGTCAGACTGAGCTACATCCTCAGCCTTTTGATTTTTGTTTTGAGACAGTGTCATGCTCAGTTGCTCAGATGGGGCTTTAACTTGGGAGTGTCCTGTTTTGGTTTCTAGAGTGCTGAAATTATAGGCATCTACCACCACACCTGATGAGGAACTTTTTTTTATAGACTTGTTTTACTGTCATACAGAGCTATATATGCTTAAACTTCAGTTCTGATTATAAATAGTCAACATGTAGTTGTATCACATTTGTTCATTTTAGTCAGGAATGATGGCACATGTCACTTTGGGAGGCTGAGGCAAAAGGTTCATAGATTTGAGCTTAACCAGGGCAATATTAGCAAGATCCTGTCTCCAAATAGTATAAGCCAAGTATAGTGGTACACACCTGTAAACCCAGCACTCAAGAGGCTAAGGCAGGAGGATTGCTATGACCCTTTTCAAATAAACAAACAGGTAGGTAGGTAGAGAGAGAGAGAGAGAGAGAGAGAGAGAGTGTGTGTGTGTGTGTGTGTGTGTGTGTGTGTGTGTTGGGGATAGAGCTCAGTGTCTGAAGGCCCTGTACTGCAAAAAAACAACTGAAAAAGGAATTATAGATTTTAGCAGTACGTAATATAGAAAGAATGACTTCTCCAAATGCCATTTGACTTTTCTCCAAATAACAATTGTCAGTTTAATATATGAATTTCAACTTTTTCCCTGTGCATGAACTAAGAAATTATTTTCTAATAGTATTATTTAATAATACATCCTGCAAGCCAGGTGTAGTGGTATACACCTGGACTACATAGTGAGACCCTGTCTCAGAAAACAATGATACAGCCTGAAGTTTTATGTCTTTTTTTTTTTTTTTTTTTTTTTGAGATAGGTTTGTGCCATTTAGTTCAGGCTGGCTTTGAACTCACTAGGTATCCCGTGCTAGCCTTGAACTCACAGCAATCCTCCTGCCTCATCCTCCCAAGTACTGGAATTACAGATGTGTACTGCCATGCCCAAATGTTAACAACTATCTAATACATTACAGTATATTTAATGGGAAGAGCACTCATATTTTTGAAACAAGGTCTCTCAGTATGTAACCTAGGCTGACCTTAAACTCACTGTGTAGTCCAGGCTGACCTTGAATTTAAGATCTACCTTCCTCAACCTCCTGAGTGCTGTTTAGATTATAGATGTATAGTATACCCAGACCCCCAGCAGAGCAACATTCTTGTTAGTAACTAATGTGGGGGTTTTTTTGTTTGTTTGTTTTTGTACTGGGGATCAAACTCACAACCTAGAGCTTGCCAGGCGCTTATGCTGCTGAGCTAAATCCCAGGCCCCACTAAGGTGTTTTAAAAGCTAGCGGTTCTACATGAAGTTTTATAAATGGAGGAGTAGTAAAAAGGGAGAGGAAGCTGGCGTGGTAGCACACACCTATAATTTCAGCACTTGGAAGGGTGAGGCAGGAGAATTGCTACAAGTTTAAAGACAGCTTGGGGCATATAGTAAGTTTAAGGACAGCCTAAAGTTCATAACAAGAACTTGTCTCAAAAAAGCAGGGGAGTGTGTGTGTGTGTGTGTGTGTGTGTGTGTGTGAGAGAGAGAGAGAGAGAGAGAGAGAGAGAGAGAGAGAGAGAGAGAGAGAGAAACTTGAAGTTGTCATTGAAGGAAATATTATTGAAGCAGCATGCCTCTATCAGTGCAAAAGACCAAAAATTTACACAGGATATAGACCTTGTATCTATAGGGAGAAGTATAAAGCCTAAATTACGTATTCCTTATAGGTATTATTAGTATTTAGTTGTAGTGCTGCCTCTTCTTGGTAAAGGCTTGATGAAATCACAACTTTCTCTATCATGAACAGAGATTATGGAATATTTTACATGAAAGCACTTTGAAAATATATTACATATTAGGTAATTGTAGAACTTAAGACAAAAATTAGTCATCTTTTCTTTTTACTTCATTAAATCATTATATGGACCATAATTGATTCAAACTGTGATTTACTAGTGTTAAAGAGATTTCAGTAAAGAGTTGTCAAATCATCCACCGAGTAGAACATGTAAATTATATATAACATTCATATGTACCCAAGATGTTACTAGAAAAACCACTGAAGCAGATCTAGCAAAATTATGAGCAAATCACTGATATCCTAGCTTGAAGGCTGGGAATGTAGCTCAGTGGTAGAGTGCTTGTGTAGCAAATGTAAGGCCTCAGGTTCAATCCCTAGTACAGTCATAGCTTGAGAAATATTGAAGTGCATCTTTTTGACCTGCTAAAATCAAAATATGAAGCCTAAAGACATCATTCTTCACTTGTATTTTTTTCAGTCTACAAAAATCTGTCCTGACACTTAAAAGTCAGATAATTGTCCTTTTATTGCTTTAGCTTGTTTTAAGAAATTCATTGTTGTCTCTATCGTGTAACTCATAGACCCTCATATTTTGTCTTTCTGAGTTTGTTTCTTTCTTTTTTTTAGTTTTTGGATGATGATTTGAAGATAGCTGGAAAATACAAAACAAATGATTATAGCCAATACTCTCCTTGGTCATGTGACACCATTGGCTCCTACATTGGAACCAAAGATGCAAAACCCAAAGATGTTGTGGCAGCAGGGAATGTGGAAATGATGGTATGTGTTAATGACTAAGGCAAAATCAATACAATCAAGATAAACCAAGTAAATTTTTAACTATTGTAACTTAGGCACAAACAAATGAGCTTTAAGAGTTTTAAACTGTGATCTAGAGTTGTATGGGCTTTTTTATTTTGTTCAGATACAAATAAAAATCTTCTGAGCTGGGCATGGTGGTACACGCTGATAACCCTAACACTCAGGAGTCTAAGGCAGGAGAATTGCCATGAGTTTCAGGCTAACATGGGCTACATAGTGGGCTACATAGTGAGTTCAAAACCAGCCTGTCTGCATAGCAAAACCTGTCTCCAAAAAAACAAAAATAAAACATCAGTTATCTAGATGGAAGAACATTTATTAGATTACTATGAAGGTAGCTATTTCCCAGCAGTTGTTTAGAGCCCATGTTTAATTATTTAGGTCCATGTTTAACTGTTAGGCTCAAGTGCAAGGCCAGTTTGAACTACATAGCGCGAGACCTTGTCTCAGGAAACTAAAAAAAAAAAAAGTTATTCTTAAAAATGGTATTGCTAGGTTGAAATGGATGCCTTGATATTATTCTTAACTCATTTGCCCTTTTTAATTTTGAAAACATTCTCTAGGTTATTATGTAACTTTTAATAGATAAATATCATGTTAAGAGAAGATTGTTTCTTGGTAATACAAATGATTTGGTTGCTGATGCCACTATAAATGGATGAAGTTACGGCTGGAGTGTAAATACAAGTAGATGGCAGCCTCCAAAAACAGGCAGGCAAGAAAAGTGTAACAGTCCTTTAGCATTCTGGGGATGTAGTTCCATGGCAGTATACTTGCCTAGAATTCCTGAGTTCCTGGGCTTAATCCCCAGCTCTGCCAAAAACAAATAAACAAAACCAAAGGACCTTTTACTTTGATTTTTCTTTGGTATGAGTGAGGAAATACTGCTTTTAAGCGAGATAAGCCTTTAACTTGAATGACATAGGACATGGAGTGAGGCAGGAACCCTTGCTTTGTACTTTGCTTTCAGTTATTACATTAAAATAATGTAAATATTAACAAAATAAAGCTAACTCCCCTAACTCAATACAGAATGAAAGCTTTTGAATGTTTGAAGATCTGCTAAATAAGTAAAAGAAGTCTAATCCATTGCTTTTCAAGCATTAATGTACATATACATTACCTCAGGATCTGTGTGACTGTGTGTGTGTGTGTGTGTGTATGTGTGTAAAATATACATAGGGGTAAACATATATATAGATATATAGATATTCAGTCATAAAATGTTTTTTACCATGAGCACCAGTGGTTTAAAAATGTTTTATATGACAAAGGTAACTAATGTGTTTAGTCTTGCTAGTAAGAACATTATACTATTAATTATTACAAAGCTAGAAGAAATTGTGTTCTAGACCTAAGTGTGGAGTAAATGTCTTGCTATACTTTTTTGTCAGAGTGTGGATACTAAAGGAATACGAGACCAGAGATTGGATCTTCAAAGAAGAGCAGTAGAAACTAGTGATGATGACCTTATCCCATTTGGAGACCGACCAACAGTATCTCGGTTTGGAGCCATTTCTCGAACATCCAAAACGATATATCAGGGTGCTGGCCCAATGCAGGCTATGGCACCTCAGGGAGCTCCCACAAAATCTGTTAATATTTCAGGTAAGACTCAGAGGATGGCCGATCTAGAGGGTTTATATTCATGATCCCAGATTTACCCTCCCTATTTATTGTCTGTGCTTCAATAATCTCCAAGGCAGTAATTTTCCATGGAGAATTATCCCTGTAAGAAAGGTAATTTAAGGGGGTAAACTAAAATTAAATGTGTAAACCAGGGGCTTTAAGGGGGATAAACTAAAATTAAATGTCGGTATATTAAAATTCCCTATTATTTTTCTTTAAATAGCCTTATTAATTTATTAAAATAATGTATTCTCATTATAAAAAAGCAGAAAATATGAAAGGTGAACATTCAACAAGGAATAAATATCAACACTACTATTTTGGTGTAGATACTTTTCTGAATAGCTGTGTATACAATACACCTGGGCCTTTCAGATGATGAGTACCTTAGGAGAAGAATCAAACCTGAATTGCATCACACCACAGTAACTCATTCTCTTACAGATTATAGTCCATACGGTGCCCATGGTGGCTGGGGAGGCTCTCCATATTCACCCCATCAAAGCATACCTTCTCAGGGACACTTCAGTGAGAGGTGCGAGTCATTCTTTACTTGTACAGATCTTTAAGATTATTCAGCTTTTCTTACCTTGTTTCTCTGAGTAACATTTCTATAAAATAGAACTTCAAAATTTGTTTGATGCTGTCTTTCTCATGAAAGGGAGAGAATATCCATGGCAGAAGTAGCCACTCATGGAAAGCCTCTTCCATCTGCTGAGAGAGAACAGCTACGACTAGAATTACAACAACTGAACCATCAGATTAACCAGCAGACCCAGCTACGTGGATTGGAGGTACTGGCAGATAAGATACTTCATTCCAGTTTTTTAAGGGTTCTCGGAGATTTTAAACAAAGGCAATTCTAGAATCTGGAAGCTGAGCCAGAGGAGGATCACTGCAAGTTCAAGGCCAGCCTGAACTATATAGTGAGACCCTGTTGCCAAAAAAAGAAAAAAGAAATTAAGAATTAATATAAATATTCATGTCCATTCTTCTGATAATTCAGTACAAGGTTCAGTTCTGGAATAATGAAAAACAATTAGTACCACCTAAGTATAGAAAACAGATTCCCATTAGTTTATTTTATAATTTCTGATGGCATATTTAAGAGTAAGGTGCATATTCTTTATCAGCCAATGCTTTTAGCTTTTGCAGGGTTGACTTTTGTTTTTCCTTTTTTTTTGTTTCCTTGTTGACATTTGGAATTTTGGCTTAGCCAAGCATAGTGGCACATACCTGTAATCCTAGCACTCTGGAAAGCTCAGGCAAGCAGATTGCAAATTCAAGCCTAGCATGGGGAATTTAGTGACTTAGTAAAATTCAGAATAAAAAAGGACTAGGGGCCTAGGATTTAGCTCAGTGGTGTAAGTGCCTGCCTGGCAAGTACAAGGTCATGAGTTCAATCCCTGATACAAAAAAAACATTAAATAAAAAAGGACTGATCATGAACTTAAAAAATAAAAACCCTTTTATAATATTAATAATAATACCTTTCATTTGTATTGTTGTTAACAGTTCACAAGTTAGTGTCACATATCTTATTTGACATGGTGTCCCTGCCTAGTATGTTTGGTACTATTTCCTCCTTTTTGATTGAAGGATACAAAATTGGGTTTTGGGGGTTTGGGTTTTTTGTCAGAATGCTGAGCCATTGTGGTACCCAGGGAAAGCTGAGGCAGGAGGATTGCTATGAGTTTGAGGCCAGCCTGGGCTATTTAGTCAGTTTAAGACCAGTGTGTTCTACAAAGCCTATCTCATAAGAAAAAAAACCCAGAAAGCCAGTGTTAGGTTTGCTTATGTTGGTTTTTGGTTAACTTTTTAAATATTTAGATTTTAATCTCCATAAGGTACATTACTCCTTATCTTCAAATTAAGGCTTTTTATCTTAGTTGAAATTAGCTGGTTTTTGTTTTGTTTTGTTTTGTTTTGTTTTGTTTTGTTTTGTTTTGTTGAGACAGGGTCTTGGAACATATTCAGGCTGGCCTTGAATTCACTATGGGCTGACCTCCAACTGGCAGGAATTCTCCTGCCTCAGGCTCCTGAGTGCTAGGATTACAGGCATATGCCACCATACCCAGCTTTGTTTTAGTTGAAGTTTTGAAATTAATTTTGTTTTAATAGAGTACTAGGGGCCGGGGGGTTTAGCTCAGTGGCTCAAGTACCTGCCTGATACACATGAAGTTGTGAGTTCCATCCCCAGTACTTCCTAAATAAATAAATAAATATTTAATAAATAATACATAAATAAATTAAATACAAATAGTAAATAAATAAAATAAAAATCACTTGGTGAGTATTGGCACTACAAATAAAAGAATATCATGGCCCAAGGATACAGCTCAGCAGCTCAGCACTTGTCTGGCAATTGCAAAGTCCTCAGTTCCATTCCTGGTGCCCAAAAAAAAAAATCAGTATTATTTGTAAGTTTGTCATGTATTCTATATTAAAAGTCCTTGCCATTATTGAAGTTTTATTAAAATAAGTTACAGGATTTCCTTCAGAAAAAATTAATGACAAAAAAAGTACCCATGTATAGATGGCTTATCTTTCAAATAAGAAAATAAAAATAACACTGTATATCAAAGATGACATAACTGTTCATCAAATTTAAATCCTGTATATTTTGTCCTTTTTTATTCAAATGATTCTCAGACATTGTGTCTTATAATTGTGATATTTTTATTGTGAATACTTGCGTGATAAGCATAAGTAGCTATAGTTTGAAATGGGCCTGGTTATTTTCTGCATGGTGTGATATGTTGAATTGTATATGTGCTTGGCTTTATGTACTAGGCTGTTAGTAACAGGCTGGTGTTGCAGAGGGAACCAAACACCCTGGCAGGCCCACCACAGCCACCTCCACCACCTCCAAAATGGCCTGCAATGATCTCCAGTGAGCAGCTGAGTTTGGAACTGCACCAGGTAGAAAGAGAAATCGGGAAGAGAACCCGGGAACTAACTATGGTAAGTGTTGTGGTGGGGAAAAAGGAAGGTGAAATGAAAACTGAGGTTATGTCGCTGCTGTAGAATTCTAGAATAATCTGAAGCCCAGTCTGGGCTCTCTGATAAGTGATTAAGATTTAAAATAGTTCTTGCCAGGCACGGTGAGTTCAAGGCCAGCCTATACTACATAGCAAGACCTTGTCTCAAAAAAAAAAAATCCTCATGAAGATAAGCTCCCTCCCTGTTATATCATTCCTTTCATTCCTGTTTGGTTTGAATGTATTTCTGTTGTAGAATTCTTTGTTAGCTTTTAAGGAAAACAAGGTAGTTGATTGGGAGGTTTTAAATTTCTGTTTCTAGTGATTAAGGAAGCAGGTAGGATAATGTTTACTATTTTTGCAGTATTAGCATATATAAAAATATATTTACCAAATAACATTCTAGTTTTCATAGTCTTTAAATTATTGATGGCCTATTTTTATGAATTTCATACACTGCCCATTTTTCTTCTGTATTAGTTTGAGGCCCTCTCTCCTTATTGTCCAGTTTAGATAGTGAACAGGTAGGTTATACTCTTGTTTTTTTGTGTATGTCTCTCTTCTAGTTTGCCTGTTTCTTTAGTTTTGTTATAAAACTGAATATGATTTCTGGATCAAGATGTTTGTGTTTAATTATTTGATTATCTATTTGGTCATCCCATTAGCACCATTTAATAGAAGATAACTGACTTTATTTCCTTCTATTTTCAAAGGAGAACCAGTGCTCTCTGGACATGAAAAGCAAATTGAATACAAGTAAGCAGCCAGAAAATGGACAACCAGAAACACAAAACAAGGTTCCAACTGAGGACCTTACATTGACATTCAGGTAAATAAAGAACAAAATAGGAAATAAGGAGATAGATCATAATATTCAAAGGAGAAGGGGATCAAGAGACAGAGATGGGGAGGGAAGAAATAAGGGTTGAAACAAAGAATTTGGGATGTGTTACGTGCCAACTCCACACATGCGTGGTTTATTACACACATGTGCGAATAAACTGAAAAACAAAAAAATAGATCTTGTTGGTATGATGGTTCATGCTTGTAATCCCAAGCTATTTGGGAGGTTGAAGCAAGAGAAATGCAAATTCAAGGCCATCCTGGGAGGCCATATCAACTTGCCAAGACCCTGTCTTAAAGTAAAAATTAACATGGACTGGTGTGTGTGACACTCTTGAATTTGACCTGAGTGTGCACACCTTACTCCAAAAACAAAATATTAACTCAAAATAGTCCTGGGTTTGAATTATCTGTTGATTTCTAAAAAATTTTGCTATATATTTTTCTTTTTGCTTTTAAATTTATTTTAAATATAGCCTTATTTTTAAATTGTAAAAGTAGCCAAGCGTAGTGGCACATGCCTGCAATTCCGGCACTCAGGAGGCTGAAGTAGGATTGCCACAAATTGGAGACTAGCTTGGGCTACATAGTGAGTTCAAGGCTAGCCTAAACTTCATAGCAAGACCCTGTCTCAAGAAAAAAAAAAATTACAAAAACAATATATGTTCAATGTAAAAGCAGTACTAAAATCTAAAAAAAAGAAAATCAGAAGACACCCTGATCCCACCTTTATTTTTTCATGCTGAGATTGAGCCCAGCGCTCTCTACTTGCTGCACCACTGAGCTATATCTTAGTACCTCCTTCTGTTTTAAATATTTGATAAAAAATAAGTTGGAGGAAATTGAAAATATTAGAAATAGACAAATTTTAAAATTTCCTCTGGCATGTGGGAGGCTGAGGCAAGGAGGATCGTTGAGAATTTGAGGCCAGCCTGGGCTACAAAGTAAGTCTGCGTAGCGAAACCTTATCTCAGAAAGACACAAAAAAAATCTCTAACTGTAATACCCACAGAATAATCATTATTAATATCTTTCCAGTAGCTTTTTTTTTTTTTTTTTTTTAATGCAGGGACATTTGGCCAAAAATTTCAACTTTTTTTTTTTTTGTTAACAGTGATGTACCAAATGGATCATCCTTGGCACAAGAAGATATCAGTCTCCTGTCAAACAAGACCAGCTCTCTGAACCTGTCAGAGAAATCTGAAGGAGGAGGGGATAACGGTGACTCCCAGAGATCAGGAGTCACTCCCAGTTCCGCTCCCTAAAATAGGAGGAGTTCTGCTTTGATCTTCTGCTCCTAATCAATTTATGGGGCACAGGTGAAAGAACAGATGACTTCTAAATTTTTTCTCGAAGAGCGGTCAAAGAAATCCAGGAAAAGCACCGAAGGCAATGTGCACAAACACCACTACTAAAAACAAACCCTGCACATAGTTCACATTAATGCATTTTTTTAATTTAAAGAAAAAGAAAATTAGCAGTATCTGCAAGCAATTCAGATTAAATTTGTTTTTGTTCTGTGAATGAACTTTATTTTAATAACTTTGGACGCCTTGGATCCAGGGCTTTAAAAAAAAATATTATATATATACTCTGTTTGATTAATTGTATGATCTTAATGAAGTAGGTTTTTCTTGTACTTTGGTATTATTACATACCCAGTGTATAATTCCTTACCTCCAGTCCTTCCCAACTTTCGCCATCACATAAACTAAACCAGAAAAAAAGCCCTGGCATTTCTGAGACTTCTGTGGTGCTTAGAGACAGTGATAGACCAAGTTATTAGAAAATGTGCAGCAAACTAAATTTTCTCAGCTATTCTGTGTAATTCTTTCCTTTATGGACCACTGGCTTTAGGTGTAGATTATGTTTTCCTTAAAACATCGAAACTTTGAGTTCCTTATTTGCATGTTAAGGATCCTCTGCATTTTCTTAATGTAATCAAAAAGTTGGTCCATTGTTTACATTGTTTAATTAGATAAAAGGAAGGTTACTTTAGGAGCAAACTGGAACTTGCTAGCATTGAAAATCTGCCGCTGGTGTATTGTCTGTTGAACTCATGATTATAATTGGAAATTCGGAGTTGTGCTTTCTAACTTGCCAAAATCATAGGATAATCAACCATGTTTTAAAAACTAATACTTGATTTGAACATAAAATGAATAGATAGGGATATATTATTTCAGTGGGTGTTTTTGTTTTTACGTTCTAAACCTAAAAGCACAAAATAAAATTCCTGTATACTGGTGTCCCTTGCTTTCAAAGAGATTTGACAAATACAGAGTCTTAAGGATAGTTTATTAGAATTACTAGCATAAGTAGGTAGTAAATACCTTGCAGTCAGCCTTCATAGAGTTGGCTTTCTCTTATTAAAAAAAGCTGCTTCAAAGATTGATTGGGGTGGTTGTACCCACTTTGATATCAGCACTGCCGGTGGCTGAGGCAGAAAGATTGCAAGTTGGAGCCCAGCCTGAGTGACAGTAAAACCTTGTCTCAAAATAAAAACTAAGAAGGGGATTGGAAGACGTAGCTTGGCATGAAAGTCGTAGGTTCAACCCCTAGTGTTTAAAAAAGTAAAAGTTTCTTCACAAGAATGTTGAAAAGAGGAAGGTTTTTGTTTTTATTAGTTATGCTGCACATAGTCTAATGCCAAGAGTCTATACTTGACCCCTAGAAAACATTTACCAGGGATTTTTTTTTATAGTCACTCTCTCCATCCCTATATTTGCCTTATATTTTCAGTTCCCTTTCTGGATTATACTATTAAATCAGAAAGCACTGGTTATGTAATAAGTTACTGCATTGCTTTGGTTGGGTAAAGCAAAAGTTTGTATTTTTTTTGTTTCTTATATTCCTAACCCTTAACTCCTGCTGAGGTCGTAACAACCTCAGTCTAAGCTCCATGTCCATCATATTAACTGAAACAAATGGGGGGTGGGTGGGAAGGGTAATACAGTCCTGCCTTTGCCTACCAGTAGGAGAGTCCAAACAGAACACTCTTTTGAGTAGCAATTATTTAATTTGCCCAGTCAAGGCACCATGTTTATATACTATTTCACATTGAATTTGATTATGCCCTACAGACCTGGCTGGTCAAGGATTTGATATACACATATTGGCTTGGGATTCGAGCTTTCTTTTTTATTTAAATAAAAATTTATATATATATTATATATACATATATACATAGCTATATCTGTATATATATTGGGTATGTTTTACGGATTTCTTCGCATGAGCGCAGCTATTGCGATAAAAATGACCGATTGGGAGGTAGAAGCACTGAATGAAGGTGAGGCTTTTTTTTTTCAGTAGAAACATACGTTTTCCTTTTTCACATTCATACATTCACTTTTTTGGCCTCCCCACCCCCCCACACCCTCTTAATACTTTATTGGGAGAAGGAAAGAAACTTCCATTCTGTCTGACAGTCTTAAGCGTTTTCATTTCCCTGTGTAACTAACTATAAGACAAAATTATTGTCTTATTACCTTCAATAGGCAGATTTGTGCAGATCTTCTTTTTTGGATATGTCAGATAATTTCTAGGTTTTATAAGCAGTTGGTTTACTTTGGAAGTTAGAATGATTGATTGCCACATTAGGAAACAATTTATGGATTTTGGGTTGTTTTTGAGAATCAGAAAAAAATGTTACATTTTGAGTATGTATTAATTTGAGATTCCTAACAATTCCAATTCTATTATTTTTGTTCTTATTCCTGCAAATGTGCTAGTATATTCTTAAAGTATTTTCATTTGGGTGCAAAATAGTTTTTAAATTTTAGTTTGAACTCTTACCAGTATTCCTCAAAGACCCTGTACTGTAAATGCAGTCTGGCTGGATAAAAAGAGTGGTGTACTCTCCCATTGTGCCTAATTCAGCTATTTTAGATTGGTCATTCTGCCTAATGCCTAATGAAAATTCTTATACCTTTCTTAGTACCCACCAACAGGTGTATGAATTCAATAAAACCCCCAAACTTTGGAATTCAGTTTGTTTGGTTTTGAGTTTTTCCTTTTGCTTTTTTCTGATATTATACTCTGCTGTGAAGAGCCAGTAATTGTAAATGGCCTGTTGAGACGTAACTACTTGACTCTACCTGCTTTTAAAATGCAAATTAACAAAGCATTGATTTTTCTTTTAGCTTTTTAATTTCATTAGTGCCTTTAAAACATTAAGACATGAAACCAATTAGTATAATTTTTATGCTTTCTTATTTAAATAATAGTATCTTTTAATAAGACTGCTTTTTCCTGAATTCAAAAGCAAGACTTGGACATCTCAGATGAACATGAATACTTCTGAAAGAATTAAGGTAGGAGTAATGGGCATATTTAGATAACAAGGAGATAGGGGTTTTATCATAGTGAGGAAGTACTCTGGCTTACTCTGTTTTGAAAAGGTCTCTAGACAAGGGTAGAAGAACTGAGTTAATAAGACATCCAGACTGTTTCCTGTCTTACGTGTTCTCTTAATTTATAGATACTGTTGTAAGATAACTGTAATAATATAAAGAGCCTGAAGTGACCAAAGATCTATTCTTTATTACTTTTCTCATTGGTTATAATATAGATTTTTAGTATTACTACCCATGATAAGCACTATTCTTAATGTCAACTACAAACATTCAGCTACTCAAAATATGTAAATACTTTGGTACATCATTCATGTGAGTGATTTCTTTCTCCCATCTTACTTCCCTTCCCTTTTTCTGTTCCTTACCATATGTTTATTCTTTTGCCTATACTCAGAAAATTGGTAATATTTTCATTTGCTACTTCAAGTACACAACTCCATCAGACTTTCCATGGGTCTTCAGTTGGAGCTCAAACTTTAATTTCTTAGTTTTCCCTTAAATAATTTTTTTTCCTGATCTTTTTCCATTCCACTTTCCCCTTGACTTACCCACTGCCCTTCCCAATCTGTAACAATTGACAGTTTGCTGCCTCAAAACAGAGCATTCAAATGAATTCGCTTAGCCAATAACTTCTGTGAAGTTGCCTTTTCTAATGGTGTTATTACTCAGTGATGCACAAATGTGGTATTTGCCCTACTGGTAGGCAAAAAAGGTCTGGTTAAGAATGGTAACCTGCTGTTTTCTCTAAAGGAGAGCCAAAGACTTGTGCTTTACTCTGTTTTGGTTTGGGGGGGAGGTAGCCATTGTGATTGTAAAACCTTTCAGTGTCTGTGAGTTCATTGTATGTAGATTTGTCTAAAGTTAACTGTTATATAGTTGGCCTTATAAAATGAAAAAGTAATGAAAATTTGTTTGTTTTTCTAAACTAGTAAATGTCATCTTTTATAACATTGTAAGTAATTCCCCCCACCTCTTTTTTTTTGTGTGTGTGTGTGGTTTGAAATTATATTATCGTGATAGCATCTTTTGTGTTTTACGTTTTTTCACTTGTGCCTAAAGGATGATATACTATGATTATGATTAGGTGATGCGACCATAATCTTAAGTGAGTATTGGCTAGGGAGAAATAGTAAACTGTAGTCAGTTCATGTAGAGAGTCAAAGAAACTAGATTCTTTGCACTAAAGAAAATTTGGTTACTGTTACTTATATACACAGTGAGATGGGTAGAAGTCTCATTATTTTCCACTTTCTTTTTGTTTGTTTTAAATGATTGAGTTTAAAGGTTTGATATGTAAAATCTGTCTGTGGGACCAGGATTTAGCTCAGTGGTACAGTGCCTGCTTGGTGAGCAAGAGGTCCTGAATTGGGTTTCTGGTACCCATCTCCCCACCCCACCCCAGTGCCAAATCTATCTGTAAAAACCACGTGTAATGATTATTATTTCATGAAAAGAAACAGCGTAGTTATTTTCTAGGTAAAAGTAATAATCTGTCTAGAAATTAATTGCAGTGTTTATTTACATTTTGTACCCTAAACAGTCCAACTATGTTGAAATTTTAATTGGTAATACATGGTTACAGTGTTGAAAACTGATCTTTTTCTCAGAAAATAAAAACTAGAGCTAAAAACTAAATTAAAAACAAATTTTACTCTGTCTTAGGCATTGAACAGACAAGTATTGTAAGAGAATTGCCATTAATATTTTTTTAATTTCTCAGTTCAGCTTTTCTGAGCCATGTCAAAAAGAAAACTATTTTTGTCAAAGGGCATTTACTATTTTAATGAAGAATAATATTGGAATTTTAAGATTTTATTTCTGGTTGCTAAAGATATTTTCTTAAGTAATATGTTCTAGTTGATAAGTAATACTAGATTTTAATAAAGAATAAGGAACCGCTAATACCAGGAATAAGTAAAATGTCTTTTAATAATAAATGTGTTCCCAGTAGGTGGTTTTCAGTACTGCACTGAACAAAGTGGATACAAAAGCCCTTTGAAATCCTGTTGTGATAAAGGCACTTAGTTCATCACTGGAATCTTTGATTTCATAGCCTCTGGAGTTTCAACCAAACACTGAATTTCCCCTAAACTTTGTCCCTGAGCAAAAGATCCTTAAGATAACCTTTATTTTCAGAGAAGATAAGGCATCATAACCCTAGAGAACTTAACCTCAAGACACTATTACATATGAAAATGTATATTAAAAAAAATAAAATCCTGTGGAATTTATTGTCCTAAGGCATATGCTAGAAAAGGTGACTTATTTTCTTATATGAAGGTTGCCCTGTTTCTGGATGGTTTTTCTGCTTGGTTTGTGGTGGTGGTGCTGCTGCTGCTTAAACGGAGCTCACAAGTCTTTGGCATCCACTTCAAATTGTACACTCAAAGTCATCTTATAACTGGAAACTGTCAGGTGGTTCCCTACCCCAGTGAGAGTACAACAAGGTCAAGAAAAGGATGGAATAAATGTTGGTAAATAATTGGTCGGGGGCCGGGGATTTAGCTCAGCAGCATAAGTGTTTGTCTTGCAAGCACGTGGTCGTGAGTTCAATTCCTGGTACCAAAAAATAATAATAATAATAATTGGTTGGGTTAGGTGAGGAGGTTTTTCTGTGTTGTTTTATGCCTGATTTTTAAGTCACCATTTGTTAGTGTAATATCTCTTCATTGACTGGATTCCATTCTTATAATACCTGAAACATCTCATAAAATATTCTTCTGATTTGAAGACATTTAAAGCTTTCACTTCTCTTTGTGACATTCTCTGTTTAAAGAGACATCTTCAGAGCGATTTTTTTTTTCCAGATGCCTGTTTTCCACCCTTTATCTTTTTCCCAGCTTCTGGGAATGAAAGGAATTTGAATTTTTTTTCATTTTATTCATTGTTAAAAGGGTCTCATTATCTTCATGATGAAGCTATGATTTTTTGAAACAGAAGCAATGGCAAAAGTGAATTAAGGTAATGAATAAAACCTTTCATCCACTTCAGCATTTTCCAGTTGTGAGCTTCCTCTCTGGGTGTGTGGTCTCTTTCCCTTGTGGTCTCCTGCTGCTACCTTTTCCCTGACGATGGTCAATTGGTCTTTAGGGTCGTATCAGTCTCCCTGAGACATTGTGCAGTCATTATCACCTTTTTGGGTGGGTTTTATTTTTACTTTTTTTAAATAACTTTTTAACATTGATTTTCTTGGGATAGAGCTTGTGAAATTTACCAATCGTATTGATTGTGTGTGATTGTGCCCTGCAGAGGTATACTTAACAGAACAAAAATAATCTAGGTTAATAAAGGAGTCCATGAGATTTGAGTCAGTTTTACATAACTTAGGGAAATACAGTTTGGAATAGTGAGAAATCTCTTGTTCTTCTAAATCAGCACCACTCTGTATTAAAGGTTTTCTTGCCTGTTTTTATTTTTCCTATTGCCTCAACCCCATTCTTTTCTTACCTGTCTCTACTCACTTCTTCAGGGAAGGGAAAAGAAATGAGCCTTAAAGTGACAACTCATTTTTAAATTAGTGAGCTTTATGAAATTTTACTTTTTCCAGATGTTTCTTTCTTTTTTTTTTTTTAAATAAAGACAATAGTGGATTGGAATTTCACACACTGAATAATTCTAAGCATCTGGGTAGTTCTGAAATCTTACTTGAAGACTTATCTTCTGAAAGTTCTTTTGAATGGGTGGGGGGACCCTGTTAAGATGAACCATTTTTTTCATCTTTTTAAATGTTTAGGAATTCCAGTTTTTAACCAGCCTTCAAAACAAATGTTCTCAAAAAAAAAAAAAATAGTAATAAGAGTGTGTTTAGAAGCTGGGAATAGTGGCACATGCCTGTAATCCCAGCACTTGGGAGGCTGAGGCAGGAGGATCTCCAAATTGGAAATCAGCCTGGGCTACAAAGTGAACTCAAGACCAGCCTGAACTGCATAGCAAGACTGTCTCAAAAAGACTCTCCTTAACCCCCTCCAAACAGGTGTGCTTAGGGCAGCAGAATTCTGGGTCTGAGTAGTTTTGTTTCACCTATTGCAGATTTTTTTTTAGAGGATTAGGGCCATCTTTCAGTTCTGTATCACTTGTATGCATGTTGTTTATACCAGAAATGCCACATTTTGTTAAAATGCTATTTCTTTCTTTATTACCTTGGAATCTGACTCAGCCTCTTGTTGCTCCTAATTAGTGTTTAAGGCTCCTGTGAGTTGCAGATAAAAGGATTTACTTTAACAAGTAGAAGGGATGATTCATCTTTTGGATTGTAAATATATGAAAGTATCTATAAGGTCTTTATCTGCTTTCTGTCAGCATTTATATTAAATGATAAATTAATGAGGAAAAATGTACAGTCTTTTTTTGAGTCTGCGCCATCTTATTCTAACCTTTTGAATTATTTTTACACCATTTTGTGAAACTTTTCTTTTTTAGATGAAAAATAAGTGACCAATTTCCATAAGCAAACATATACTTGTAGTAAGCAGTTTTGTGCAGACATCATGGTAGTTAGTCCACTGTTACATGCACTATAGTCTAGATTCCTTCATTTGTTGTACTGTGATTATACATTTAGGAGTAAAGGTAATGGCTCTGAGATATACAAGTTAGTGTTCAATGGGGCACCTGGCTAATACCTAACATCTTGCTTTTCTATGGCTTTTCTTTCAATCAAGACCATCTTTATGCTAAGCAAAATGGTCTTGCTCTTGATACCCTCATAAGGCAAAGTACTTATCTTTGTACTCTTACTGTCTTACTGTTTTGAATTCCCTGCCCATTAGACATTCCTGCCAGTTGCAGGGTAAATGTAAGTCTACTGTCTTTTGAAACCATACGTGAATTAGTCAAAGGAAGAAAGGGGATTTTTGTAGATTTGGGGGAATTTATGCAAAAATCAAATGTAACATGTGGACTTTGTTAGGACCTTGATTCTAATATATAGGCATATTTTATACAAGTAAGTAAATGTATAAGCATTATTAGTAATAACAAAGAGTGACATTTTTGAACAGTGTGATAGCAATATGGTGAGATAAATCCATATTTTTATATCCATATTTTAAAAGATGCACCAAAACTGACAGTGTCTAGAATTTCATTTAATATAATTAAAATAATTTAAAGGAAAATAACCACTACAGTGAAGGTTGTAAATCTCCCAACAGTCTGCAGTTAGGTGTCCGTTGGGGTCATATCTGACAGAGGCCACCGTAAAGAAAATTCAGAGGGAGAAGATTAAATGTAGCCAACTCTAAATGATGATACTATCTACAGTTGAAATTTCAAAACCAGACTGCTGTCTTTACTGCTTGCCTAGGCATGTACATGTACCAGGCTACCCACGATGTACTATTTATGTCACAAACATGAACTGAAAACAGTAACGATGATAAAAATGGGGGAAGTGCGGAGGTGAGTGGGGAGGGAAGTGAAATAAAAAAGAATCAAGATATGTTTGGTGCATGTACTCTGTGTAAGATGATTTAAACATCGTGTACTCCAAACATGAAAAAAAAACCCACAGTGGGAATTTCTGGACTTGAACTCAGTGATACTCTTGCCTCAGCCTCCCCAGTATTGGATTTACAAGTGTGTGCCACCATGCCTGGCCTGGAAATTTCAAAACTCTGTATCTGCTGTTTTTACCACTTTCCTAGGCCATTCCTGCTCATAAGTATAACAGGTGCTCAAAAAACAGTGAATGTTGCTTCCAGCTGCCATCCAGTGGGAAGGCAGGCTTGTAAAAACATTTCATTATTTCTGCATCCACCAAATTCACTGCATCTGGCACCATGCAATTTCTAGCTCTTCCCCAAAATGACCATGAATGGTAAACATTTTGAATCCATTCAGGGCATCAAATCAACCATAACACTGCAACTAAAGACACTCATGAAAGAGGACTTCCAGAACTGCCCAGAAAGTACAAGAATGCTGGGTTTGGTGGTGCACGCCAACTCCTGGACAGCTGAGGGAGGAGGATCTCAAGGCCATCTTTAACTACATAGTGAGACCCTGTCTCCAAAAAAATGCAAGAACGATGAGATGTGTTCAAAGCAGGCAGGCAGAGGAAGGTATTTTTAAGGGGATTAATGGCCTGGTGTCTGCCACTGCAATAAAAATTAAACATTCACTGTATATTTTGATCACACTGTAGTACATTACTTGATGACCTCATCTGAAACTCAGACTAATAGGAATTTGGTTTTTGTGTGCATTAGTGTTTCAATCCAAACTGCAGTGATAAGTAAATCTCTTTGGTTTCTATATGATTGGTTTATTCAGTAAATGAGTACCACTGCTTTTTGGAAAATCTAACATTCAAAAACTTAACAACTACTCACTGAACAACCACTACAGTATGCGTAATAATGTCTACCCTCAAGGAGCCCTAATTAGGGGTCTTGGCAAGTACATAATTTTAAGATGGTAAAACAGTGACAGAACACTACACAATTACAAGTTATTTAACTCCATTATCTCAAAGGAAGCCAGGCATGGTGGTGCTTGTCTGTAATCCCAGCAGTCTTAGAGGCTGAAGCAGGAAGGTGGCAAGTTTGAGCCCACACTTGAAAGTTACCTTCGGTTGTGCTTGCCTGAGGAAGCTGCCTGGAAGGTAAGAGCAGAGATAGGAGAGGAACGGAAGGGGTCGGAATTGGAGATAAGGGCCAAATGCAGTGCAGTGGTTGAACTTTCCTGGCATGTGTAAAGCCTTGGGTTCAATCCTCGGCACACGTATGTGCACACACAGTTTATCGCCTGTAATCCCAGTGCTTTAGGAAGTTGATGCAGAAGAATCACAGGTTCAAGGCCAGCCTGGACAACACAGTAATTTAGCAAGATCCTGTTTCAAAATAAAAAGATGTAAAAATACTGGGGTATAATTGAGCACAAAGGCTGGGTTAAACACCCAGTACTGCCAAAAATAAAAGCTTGGCCATAGGGCCTGCACCCTGTAACATCAGCTACTCAGGAGCTGGGGCAATTTGGTGAGACTCCATCTCAGAAAAAAAAATACAGGTTGGGGATGGAGCTGACTGGTAGAGCTACTTACCTAGCATGCAAGTGGCCCTTGATTTCAATCCCTGATTTAAAAAAAAATAAAAGCAAACAGCAGAGAAACTAGATTTGTGTCTGTTTGTTTATAGTTAAAGGACAACCAGCCTGAGTGTCTCCTGCTCCCAGGCAGTTCCTTTGCTGTCTGAAGTGTAAGGTTCAACATAGTCATTTTTTGAAGATCATGTTTTGCCTATCAGAAACTTAATGTCAGGAGTAAGGTGGAAGACAGCCCTCTCTGGGGACAAAAGGGAAAGTGGTGGCTCAGCCTGAGCTGCTGCGTGGAGTACACCACTGAGGCAGGAGGATCACTCCGAGTCTGAGGCCAGGCTGAACTACATAGCGAGACCCTCTCAAACAGAGCAAAAAGGTTGAAATTTTTTTTAATTTTTTTAATTTTTTTTTTTAAAATCTTTATATGCTATTTTGAGTCAGTTGCCAATTCCTTAGTAAGTAAAAGCCAGGAAAGATCAGAAGCTGGGGTGGGAAGTGGGGGTGATATGATTGTTCTGATTTGAGGTTGGATAGGGCCTGAGACATAAAGTCCAGTTAGGAATTGGTTGTGATAGAAAAAATGATGACACCCTGCACCCCAGCAATGGGATTCAGAGGGTGGAATCCCTGAGACTAGGTAATTGTGGTAACAGAAGGACAGTCACAAGCATGATGGTCGCTGCTGAGAATCCCCATAAATGGTGACAGTCAGCTGCTTCCCTTTGGTCTCCTTAACCAAACAGTACTTCAGTTCCTGTATCAGTTTAAAGGAGGGAAATGACTTCAACAGCATCAAAGCACTAAAAAATACTCACTTGAAAGGAAAACTTAGTTATCTTAGTTTATCAACACCCTTTTATCCTCCCAAATCCAACAGTGCTTAAGTTATCTACAGGTGCCCTCTACTTTTCCTTAGTCTCTGCACTTGCTCTTGGTCCCCAGCGAGGTCTTCCACTCCGCTCCAAGTCGGAACTGGCGAACACCTATTGCTTCGGGCTGGCCTGTGTTTCCGCAGGCAGTGAGCAGCACAGGGCTTTGCCTCTAGCACCTTCCCGGGTAGCTGAGCTGCCATAGCCCCTCGAGGTGTTAGCCCCCAAGCCAGTGTTTCTGTGGAGTTAGACCTTATCCCCAGGCAGCATCTGTGTTCAGCACAGACCGTTTGGGAAGGGGAGGATTGGCACAGTGCGTTCATTCCCAGCCCTCCCTCCTCACCTCTTGGATGGGCTAGGCCAGTTGGCTGGACTCAGCCTCAGAAGACATGGGCAAGAAGCACCAGGCACATACTGGTCTGCATGTGTCAGCTCAGCTAGATATGATGGCATGTGCCTCCTGTAATCCTGGCACTCGGGAGACTGAGGCGGGGGGATTTCAAGTTCAGGACCAGCCTGAGCTACAGAGCAAGATCCTGTCTCAAAAAAAAAAAAAAAAAAAAACTCTTGGCTTGAACTTTGCCAAAGGTTTCTTTGTTTTTTCTAGTTTTGTCCAAACTGTTTTGTGTCTCTAGGCAGCTATTTAAATGTGCTTTTCAAGGAACTTTCTCCCGAGTCTGCACTCTGCTTCTCCATCTTATTTTTCTTTCACTACTACAGCTTCTGAACTAAGGTACAAGCAATAAGGTACAAGCAATTGCCCCAGCTCCATACAGTTCAGTCTTGCTTAACCCACCAAAGGGTACCCTTGCCCAGAGATTCTTTTTGGAGGAGGTGCAGGCCCTCTGGATAGATAAGCAGTTGCTTTGCTTACCTCACTCTATAATCTTAACTTTCCATTTGGGAGCCATTGAAAGTATGTCGTAGCCTGTGGTGCCTCTCAGTAGTCCCAGCCTTGGGAGCATGAGGTTGGGAGGGTCACCTGAGCACAGGAGTTCAAAACCAACTTTGGCAACATTATAGAACCCTACCTCAAAAAACAGTGACACAGTGGTATTGGTAGGGTTTTGAGGTAACAGCCAGAGGGAACAAGCAGGCAACTGTAACTTCACAATGAGAAAAGGTGTCCAAGAATGATGGCGCACACCTGTGATCCCAGCTCTCAGGAGGCTGAGGCAGGAGAATTGAAGTGACTTGGGGGCAAGTCTGGCCCACATAGTGCAAGGCCAGCCTGAGCTAAATAGAGACCTTGTCTCAAAAAATACCAAAAACAGGGGAACGATAAATCAGACTGTTAATTAAGAAGGCAAGATGTGGCAGCTGAGTGTGATGGCAAATGGCTGTCTATAATCTCACCACTCAGAATGACAATGAATTTGAGGCCAGCCTGGAAGATCCTGGGGGCAGAGAGGGAATGCTGGGGAAAGAAAGTTTTTGTAGTCCTGGGATAGAGTGTAGTGTAGCTGGCAGTGGTGGGTAGTACTCTAGGAGGCTGAGGCAGGAGGATCATAAGTTGGAGCCCAGCCCAGGCCACTCAGTGACTTCATGGGAAACCCTGTCTCAAAATGAAGAAGTGTGAAGGCCCTAAATTCAATTTCAAGTACTGCAAATAGAAAAGGAGGATGAAAAGCTTAGGTGTGCAAGCAAACTGGATGGAGACAGGTGAGCCTCTCACCCTGATGCCATTGTCACAAGGCAGCTCCTGAAGGGGCTCCCAGGGGGACAACATCTTCTAAAGCACATTTTTGCACCATGTGCAAAGTCATACCTGCATAGTAGCTAAGCTCCATCCTGCCCAGACACCTGGCCTGGGGAGGGGCAGGAAGAAGGGAGAGGAGGGGGGCAGGAGGGAAGAGCCCTCCCTGCCTGTCAGCAGTCAGCAGAACGTCTCTGGGTCTGAATTTCTTCAAACACAAATGTTTATTGAGTACCTGGGACCTTCAAGGCCCAGAGCTGTGTGCACTGGACATGTTCAATAAATATTTGCTGTTTTGATTTCCCTGAAACCAAACTGAACTTTCTAACTGTTGTGAGGATTAGGGCAAATTCCAGTGTGACACTCTTGAGTCTCTGCTAACAGCTGCCAAATAATGGTACAGGATTTTTTTTTTTTTGTAGGATTTATTTTTGAAAAACTATCTCAATGAAAGTACTACCATTGCCTAATAAATTAGAAACACAGGGGAGGTGGAGAACCCATGGTTTTGGTTTTTGTTTGCTACATTTCTCACCAAATTTCCAAGTAAGGGTTCATCCTTGAGTTACTCAGTAGCCACAAAAAGAGCCCTGCCATAGTCATGCTGGGGACTAAGGGGAAGAAGGGTCATCAGGATGCCAGGCACTGGGCAGGGCCAGCTGACTGCCCTGCACCTGAGACATGGCCAGGCTGGAGGAGGGGCTGGGGAAAGGAACTGCTGATTTTGGAAATAGTAATATTCAGAGGGTGAGCTGGGCGTGGTGGCACACACCTCTATTCCCAGCATTTGGGAGGCTGATGCAGGAGGATTGCTGTGAGTTTGAGACCAGCGTAGGCTACATAGTGAGTTCAAGTCCAGCCTGAACTACATAGTGAGACCCTGTCTCAGTAAACCAAAAGCAAAGTAATAGGCTGATTGAATGCTACATTCTGTCCTCCCCATGGTTCCTCAACCCACCCCCATCAGCAAAGCACAGGGACCTAGTGCCCCCTCCAATCCTGTTCCCACTTATAATAGAGAAAAATAGTGTTGCACACAAGTAGACTCCTCCAAAAACAAAGTTTTGCCTGAGAAAAGTTCTCCAGTTTGCTTCAAGTTCCAGTAATGATTACAAGTTTCTATGAAGAACTTAATTTAGAATACTTTTATTATATTAAAATATGCACAATTATGCTAGGCATGATGGCACACCTGACAACATGACACTCAGGAGGCTGTGGCAAGAGGATCTCCACAAATTCAAGGTCAAACTGAACTACATAAGCACAATCCTGTTTCAAAAAAAGACAACTGGCTGTGGTGGCATATATAATCCCCAGCACTCATGAGGCTGAGGCAGGAGGATCATTGCAAGTTCAAGACCAGCCTGGGCTACAAAGTGAGCTCAAGGCCAGTCTGAACTGTATAGTGAGACCCTGTCTCAAAAAGAAAAAAAAATTATTAAAATACTTTATAGGAGGTGGGTGTGGTGGCACATACCTATAATCCCAGCACTCCAGGAGGCTGGAGCAGAAGGATTGCAAATTCAAACTCAGCCCGCAATTTCTGGATTTAGAGACTCTACCTGAAATGAAAAAATGAAAATTTAAAAAATTACAAAGGTAGGTGTGTACATAGCTCTCTGCAAAAGCCCTGTGTTCAAACCCCACTACCCAAAACAAAACCCTACTTTGCAGAATACCAAAAACATGGGTGTCCAGGGATACAGCCCAGCAGCACAGTTCCTGCCTAGCAAGCATGAGGTCGTGAGTTTGATTCCTGGTACCAAAAACAGAAAACTCCACATGACTGTATTTATAATACATGCTGGTGTGGTGGTTTTACTAATCGTCAGTTTGTAACTCCTAGTGTGGTGCTGGGTGTGGAAGGCCACCTGAGGATTGTTGTCACCAGCATAAAAAGAATTGCAGGGGAAAATGGGGTGCTGCTGATTCTCCTAGAGAAGTTGGTGCTCTGGCTTTTCTGATACGAACTCAGCTGTTCTCATCATTAGAGGAACTCGGGTCCCAGCTGTCACTGAGGATGCCTGAGGTTCATTTGGAGGAGCTCTGGTCCTTACCTTGAGTGTTGCTTCCTGACTAGCGCAGATCCCTCAGCCTGCTGGCACAGATCTCTCATCCCGCTGGCGCAGACCTTCTAGCTTCCACCACTGACTGACCTTTGGGCTTTCCCAGTGCAGATCCTTGATATAGACTTGCATGAGACATCGTCATGAACTCTAGGCCTCCAGCTGGACTCATGCAGGACATTGTCGTGGGCTCCAACATAAACTCTTGAAAACATAAGCACAGGAAAGTAATTTTTCTTTTTCCTTTGTGGATGTTTGTTTGTTTGTTTGTTTGTTTTTGGCACAGGGTCTTACTCTATAGTTCAGGCTGGCTTTGAACTCATGGTAATCCTCCTGTCCCAGCATCCAAGTGCTGGGATTATAAGTGTACACCATCATGCCCAGCTTCTTTTTTTTTTTTTTTTTTGTCTTTTGGAGCCAGGGTCTCACTATGCAGTTCAGGCTGGCCTTGAGTTCACTTTGTAGCCCAGGCTGGTCTCGAACTCACAATGATCCTCCTGCCTCAGCCTCCCGAGTGCTGGGATTACAGGCGTGAGCCACCACGTCTGGCTATGCCTGGCTTCTTTTTCCTTTCTTAATCCAGCCAGTGGAAGATGAACCAAGAGGAAAGGGATATGAGGTCATTAGAATTTAGACAGTGAAAGCCAAGAAGAACTGTGTTCAACAGTACCAGAGGTTAAGCTGGTGTAAAGATTCCTAGGAAAAAAGACCACCTGGAACTCTCAAGAGCCCTACAGAACACAATACAGACAAGAGCCCAGCAGCCACAGTGACGCCAATGATGGCTGTACCTGCTGTCTGCACTGTATCACGAGCATGTCTTCCTCAAAGCCATGCTGGCACCGCTGGATTAGACAGAGTAAGGCAAGTAATCGCTCTTTGATCTGAAGACAAGCCAGACCCTTTTCTTCCAGGATGTGCAATCCCAGTTTCCCAAAAGTGCTGGGCCTAGCTGGACTCACTGTCTTTCATTGGGGGCACTCATGACAATTCCTGGAACCTCTTCACATTGTGCATAGGGGTCCTTGCGGTATCTCACTGAACCACCAAGAATTTGGATGTGGGTCAGTGCAGACCGTTTTCACTAGTTTTTGAAAAGCACTCTAAAAAAAATTCTTATAACTGCAGTAGTAGATTCTAAATCTTCGATTATGCAGAAGGTGCCTTATATTCTGTGAACACTGAGGGGTTTTTTTGTTTTTTGATTGCTGGTACTGGAAATTGAACTCACAACCCCAAGCTTCCCAGGCAGGTGCTGTGCCACTGAGCTATTCCCTGTCCCTTCTGTGAACACTGTTGCAGCAATTCTTGTGATACCGTTTCTGGCTATTTAGAAAAGAGAAAGAGAACTAAACCTGCCCTTTATCCATACTATTGGTTTGGATTTACTTAATGGCCTACTGACTAGTAAAAGTAACAATACCCACAAGCATAATTCAGTTTCTTTGCTCTTTATGAGGAATTTCATTCACCTGATATGGCGGTGCAGGTCTGTAATCCCTGCTACTCAGGAGACAGGAAGATCACAAGTTAGAGGCAGCCTTGGGCAAGTGAACAAGACCTTGTCTCAAGAATAAAAAATAAAAAGTAACACTGGTCTAACATCTACAAGGCCCTAGGTTTGAGTCCTAGCGCACACGCACACACACACACATACACACAATTGAATTGCATAATATGTTTTTCACCTGCCTCATACTCTGTCTCCCAATCCCCCGATAGAATTTGGTTATTTCCCAAGCACCAACTTATCCTTAGAGAAATTCTTGGCCTGCACCCTGCTGTTGTACCGCCTCCCAGCACTTCTGGATGAACAGGGACTGGTCTGTTTGTGGGCCATAGTTGTGACCATTGTGTGCCAGAGCCTAGGCCTGGGACACCACAGCTCTTAGAAGCCTGCAGGTAGCAGCTTGTTCCTCCTTCCCCCAGTAGATAGTCTCAAGAGTCTCTCTCTTCCCCTGCTCTCTCTCCCCAAAGAAAACTATAGGAGATTGGAAGGAGATTGAATTGAAGAGGTGGAAAGCTAGATCTATTTTCTTTCTTTTCTTTCTTTCTTTCTTTCTTTCTTTCTTTCTTTCTTTCTTTCTTTCTCTTTTTCTTTCTTTCTTTTCTTTCTTTCTTTCTTTCTTTCTTTCTTTCT